>JAVQKC010212219.1:0-36121 GCA_036025475.1 Philypnodon macrostomus
CAGCAGGATTATTGGCTCAATAAAAGTGCATCAAAACATTAATTAGTGAATTACTTAATCGTCATTAATCGAAGATGTCCCAAACTCAATCCAGTTCTGCATCTTCATGATATGTACCTGTGTGCAACAGTTGAAAAAGATCCAGCAAAGACTTTTTGAGTTATTGCGTTCACAGTTTTGGCCCGTTAGTAATTAATTACTTAATTAATATTGATCGAAGAAGTACCCAAATCGATACAGTTCGGCGTCTTTATGGTATGTACCTGTGTGCAAATGTTGAAACTGATCCTGCGGATGCGGACGAACACCGACGTGATTCCACAATATCGTCGTATTGCCGATAAAATTACTAACAAGAATTTTAACCGTCCAAATTGACACACAAACTGCAGCATGTCCAGGCGTTTTATCACTCTCCCTCAAGGCCGTGTTTGTGGTCTTCAGAAGAATAATTTGACACCGGTTCACCCTGATTTCCTCCCTCCTCAGGTCAATGCAGCAGAGGTGCTATTAAAATGCATCGATTGCCGAATTAGAAACCTTGTGATGGCGAAGCAGGCGTTCGATCGCGAGTGGTACAGCCAGAAGTGTGGGCCTCTCCAAACAGGAGCATCTATTGCCCATGACAGGTCCTGGTATCGAGCCACTGGCAAAGAACCAAGCCATTGTCAGGGTGCAGTCAATATCACTGTGTAACTATTTGGCACTAGGGGGCAGTGGGATTCTCTGTGTTTTTGTTTTTTTTTATCAGCAAAGTGAGAGTTAAAACCTCATCAAAACCCATCTAAATCCAGCCCATGTTACCACACTTTGCCTCAAAATCCCATTTGTGTAGGACATTTTTGAAAAGACAGGTAGGTTTTAGGTTGTAGGCTGCTCACATCTTTTTGTTTCCATCCATCCATCTTCTTCCGCTTAATCGGGGCCAGGTCGCGGAGTCAGGAGTCTAAGCAGGGATGCCCAGACTTCAGTCTCCCCAGACACTTCCTCCAGCTCTTCCGGAGGAATCCCGAGGCGTTCCCAGGCCAGCCGAGAGACATGGTCCCTCCAGTGTGTCCTGGGTGTTCCCCGGGACCTCCTTCCGGTGGGACCTGCCTGAAACACCTCCCAGGGGAGGCATCCAGGGGGCATCCGAAACAGATGCCCCTAAACAAAAAACATCCAAATCAAATTGTCTAGTTGACTTTACTAAATTACCAAACTGCACGGTCACTATAGAGTCATACCTTACTGCAGTGATTCCCAAACTGGGGTCCAAGAAGGTGCTGTAGGGAGGCCCCCAGTCCCTACATTTAGCCCTTGAAAAAAATAACAAATACGTACACAGTTATATCATATTTAATTACAGTTGCTAGAGTGCTGTGAATGCCTACGTTTTGGATTTCAGATTCGGAGGGGCCCAGACAATTATTGATTATTGACTTTGGGAATGGCTGGCTTTCTGTAAGTGAATACAAGACAACGGTGCATGTAGTTTGCAGTGAGCCATTGTTGGAAAGTTTGAGGCTATACCTACCACACAGCTGTTATATAACGTATTCATGTTAGTGTGGCAACCTGTGTATGTCTACCACAGAGTCTCTCCCTGTGCAATATCAGCGCTTGATCCCAAAGCCTTCATAAATAAATCAACTTTCTATTTACATGAGGAAATAGGAAGATCCGTTATCTGCATGGCACGACATAAACACGAAAATCCAGCCACAATCCTCCGGTGAGAGCAATGTCGAGGCGTCTTCAACACATTCAGTCAATTATTTGATATAATGAAAAATATTTATATGGATGATGATACGCTTTACAGTTAGGGGGCAAAGAATCCCATATAGACCGGAGGATTTTCGCTCTGTTGTGTGGGCTGATACTATAATTGGGTTTTGATTGAAAACCCCTCCAACCCAAACAAAATAGATCACCTTTTGAAAAAGAATGTTTGTGGTGAATGCAACAAGATGAAAAGGAAAAATAAATCAAGCAAACGTTGGTAAATCATCTCAGAATGAGGGTGACATATATTAATTCGTTGTGGTCGGGAAAATGACAACTAAGCAAAGAAGCAAATGAGCTGCGACACTAAGTACCTCTGCACAGACACACACACAGAATGTATCGTCCATGTAATTCATATTTCATAATCATTTTCACATTTGATTTATTTATCAACTATATGGGGTTATTTTAGTGATCAGGGTGAGCCTATTCAGTCAACTAGAGGCGGGGATTGAGGGGTTAAGACCAGCGTTGGGAAAGGTCTAAATTTGCTTGTATCATTAGCAGTGAGCTGAATGAGGCCCACACAGGAAGATGCTGAAGAAGATGATGAAGCGAACATGGACAGGAGGAGATTACTTACAGCAGGTTTAAAAAGGTCTCAGGTAAATTATCATCGGCCCGACTCCTGGGTCCTCTTCACTTTACATTAAATTAGTGGAGGAAACAGGGAGGTCTAAGGTGAAGTGCCTCATCAGTGCTGTAGAAAATGAACACTTAACAAATCATATTATAGCTTCTCATTTGTTTGCATCAAAGGAGGGTATTATAATTTGGAAATTTTTTAACTGTCATGAACTATAAATATTGGTAAGCAAACAGATCATGGAAGATCGCCTGCACTGAAGTCCTGAATCCCTTACCTTCAGGGCAGCTTTATTCTCACTGGAATCATGATGGAATCAAAAATGTGAAATTTAAGAAGATTTTATCCAGAAAGTTCTTCCTCAGAATGTCAATCAAAAAATGATATGCTGTAAGTGAACTAAGACATGCAGGAGTGACTACATCTCTGGACGCCACAGTATTTCCATAGAGGTGCAGTGGAGGAAGTGTCTGGGGAGAGGGAAGAAAAACGACTTGGCTTCACACCGTTAGTTAAAATGTTGTAATGTTGTATTTCCATATAACAAAATATGATATTTGCTTCTCCGAAACAGTACAAAAGAGAATGTCAGGATGTCCTGTTTACCAGAGTAGTCCACAATTTCCACATTCTTAAATGGCAGACTTGCACGAGCGACCCTCAGAATGAGAGAAAAGTCAAAACAGATGCTTGTAATTGGATGTAATTACTGCCAACTCGTTTACCAAACCAAGGCCTTTGCTGGGGAGGTCAAACATATTTAAATGTAAATTCTACTGGTGTAAGTTTCGGATTTACTTCAGCTTTTGTTGCCTCGTCTGTCCTGCGAGTAACGACCTGGCTGCCAACAGAGATTAGTGAAGTCTCGTTATCCCATTCCATTCTCACTCAAGTGAACACACAACAATGGCTTTTTCTATTGTCAAAGCACTGCTAAATGTATAATGAGAATGACAATGTACCACCCCAGATCATATTGTCTCTCCAAGTATAATTGTATTGAACTAAACCCAGACTTAAACCAGGACCAAGAACTATTGCAGGACTGACCTGTGAATGCCTCAATAATTCCACAGAGGAGCAGAGAAGGAAGTGTTTGGTGAACAGTGGTGCACATTCTAAACCCACGGCCTGAGCAGAACATAATGCTGAACCCACTGAGCCCACGTACCGCCAATGGTCCCCTTACCACAGTTTGTGAACCATTGCTGTCAAACATTCAAAGCCACAAAGACTCACACAAAAGCATCTGTAGAGAGTGCTCAATTCCTACTGTAGCATATATACCCACACGATCTTCACCACAAGGCAATCTCTCCCGGGGTATTAAAAAGGAACCCAGGGCCATTGCGAGCTGAACCTGCTGTCAGTTGGGAGTATCCGTAATGAAATTGCATATACATCCATGAGCATATAACAGGTATGATAGAAGAAATATCTGAAAGAGGAAAATAAGATTGTGAAAGGCAGATTTTCAGAAACATGTTGAAAATCTAAGCATCACACAGAACTGGATCGGCCTATACATCATTTCACCCATAGTGCCAAGGAGTCAACAGTTCAATGGGTAATATGCATCAAGTGTCAAGGTTAGAGAATAGAATATCACAGCAGTTGTTGAGGAACATAGGGGTATTTTTGTTTCTGTAGGGCATGTATATAGTTGCTAAATAAAGGCTAAATTAATTCTCGTACGGTCAAGGTCCCTTCTGTGATTATATTTGACAGAGAAAATACCAGGAACGTCATTCATTGAAGGAGAGCACAAATCAACCACTGTCAGCGATGTTAAAAATAGTGTTCTAACTCTCGTCTAAGAACAGGCAGTATTGAAGTGTTGAACTTAACCGTGTCCAAAGGGAGGATTTTGGTCCAACCTGAATTCTCAGACGGAAGAGTGTTAGACAAATTAATAGAGAGACCTTCAGAGTGACAGAAGGGCAGGGAGAATCCTTCAGACAGAATACATTTTCCTTTATGGCTTTGCTACAAGCAGTTAAAAGACAAATTATATCGGCGAAAACAGTGTGTCGGGATATTATGGAATCACGTCGGTGTTAGAGCCTAATCGGGCAAAGTATGTGCACGTTAGAGGCTGACCTCTATAGCGCCCCCTATAGACTGAAAGAAGAATGTAGTTTTAGGGAATTTTCAAAACTCCCATGTTTGTCATGGTTTGGGGGCGGGGCCTCTTAATTGCTCATTACCAATATTAAAACTCTTAGAAATCACACAATGTCTGATTATGGTGCCTGTTGGTGACAGTTGTAGCAGACATATGGGGCAGACGTATGGCGCCGTTTCGCCGATATACACCTTGCTTTCGGGGACGACAGCACAGGCCTAGTTCTGTTCAGTGAACGTTGTGTTCTTTACCTTTTTTATGTGTATAAACACATATTAGCCATAATCAGATCCACACTGACTGGTTCATTCACAGTGTGTTTTCTTTACACAGCTGACCAAAGACGATCTCTGGAAATGTGTTATTTAGCATCTTTATCAGTGTTTATGGAGTTGCTTGAATTCATTAGAATAGTCTGTCTGTGCAAAAGTGTCAACATGTGTTGGAGGCACTTGTGGCCTAGTGCTTCCTCTCAGCTCATTGAATAGTGTGAGTATATGGTAATGATCCTTTTATGAGATCCCCTGTGAGATTCTAATCCTCTGAATTGATAGACAAATGAATAGCATCCTGTCTGCGTAGGTTGTCTCGTGTTCAACATTACTGCTGGGCCCCCACTCAAGCTGCAGGGACCATTGTCCACAGCTATCAAACATCCATTAGGCAAAGTGCCAGTTGCCTGTCCACTTTTGACATTACTCTCAAAACCTACTGTCTGAGTTGTGACACAGAGTGACAAAATGAAAGACGTCTCTTTTGTTTTTGTTCATCACTCAATTGACATAAATTGTGACGTTCTTTTATCTTTTTCTCTTGGACCCTGACTTCTTTGGCTTTCTTATTGCTTCTTCTGTAGTGGGCAGCCATTAGCCATATGGTGGCTAACTTAGACAATGTAACATAGTCGTAGAAGAGCTTGAATCCGAAAGGGTGTTCCTCTGTGAACATGTTGCGGACGACACAAATAAGAAGGGTCTTGTCTAAGCTGGCTTTCAGTGTCACGTTAAGGGGGGCATTGGCAATGTCAGGCTGTAGAGACGGACGAGGATTTGGAAGAGTCAAGTACTGGTGAAAGGGAAGTCGTTGGTGGTCTGCAGAGTTGCAGCAGCTGCCTCTGAAAACAAACGGAAGAAATAAGTGCGACAGACAGGGGAGTCCTCACTTGTGGGCTCCTCACTTTCTTGCCCCGCACTTTAATCTGTTAGTGCAAATGAGTGAGAAGGAGAAAACGCTTGGCTACAGCCAATGGGAGCCCCCTGCTCTACTCTGGCCAGCTAGAAAGTTTAAAACCCCCCTAGCCCCCTTTCCAACTCCAACCAACTCTCCCGCTCTGTATTCAGCCAAGGTGCCGAAGTGACAACAAGCAATTCATTGTAGATTTAGAGGAAAAGAGGAAAAGGACTGCAGATGGCTCCAGTGTCTTTTTCGGGGTGTTGAGGAAAAAATGGGCGGATACAAAATGCTGAGATCGTAATATACGATAGAAGAAACTAAAGCTAAAAGAGAGTCAAATGTGGTGTGTGGGATAAAGCAATAGGACGGGCAGAAGAAAGTTAGTGCAGAGAGTACCGGGGAGGCAGGGCGATCGTAGGGGGAGGGAGGGGGAGTGAGAGAGTGGGCTACCATGCCGAATGAGGAAGAGAGGCGGAGAGGAAGCAGAGCTCCATCAGATGAAATGAGGTGAAAGTAATTCAGGCATTAATCAAGCCAGGGCAAAAAGGGAGGTATACTTTGTTTGCGACCCCCTCTTTCGCTGCGGAACTGAAAGGCAAGGTGTGAATGAAGGAGTCTACAGTGGCCAGCTGAGAAGCACCACTGGGTCACAGCATCAAATCATGTCCGAGGCGAACACCACAGCCACTTCCACGGCAGACCAGGTCAGTTCATTATTTATTTACTATATTTATATTTTTATTGAATTGATCAGAAGCAAGAAGACTCAATTTTGCATCACCTTAAGCATGCCACACCTGGAGAATGCTTTTTTATCAAGAAGACCGTGGGGAATAAAAAGAGATCAACACCCAAGTTCCGGTTAGATGTATATCATCTTTAGCTTCGGAAGTAGTTAGAGGAAGTTTCTAAGAGCAGCAAAGAGAGTGTGTGTTTCTTGGACTATCAAAGCAACCATTGTTTTGCCCAGAGCTGCCTGGACAACGGTACAGGGTCCTGAAAGAATTGAATTCATCAAGACGAGCTATTGTCTCTGCCGCCTTATTTTTGGGTGATCATTCAGGGGGTCTGTGACGACTCAATACCCCCCACACCACGTGAGGAGGGGGACACAGCTTTTTAAAAACCCGACCACGTGTGGCAGCCCTGAAAAGTTTTTTTTAAGTAATTGCAGTGGGAAGTCCGGGCCACTCTGTGAGAGATGGGGTTGGTAAGGAAGTGGGCTGGTCCGCCGTGTGTGTGAAAGAGAGTGACCGAGGAGAAAAGTACAAGTGTCCAGAAAAGGCTGATATTTATGCTCCCCTACAGCCACCATCTCGCCTTAATCGCACACTTTGGCAAACCCTACTTTTTAACTGAAGATTACTTTGCTACATTTAAATCCTCTGATGTGTTTACAGTTATTTCAATTACGGCAGGTGAAAACAAAAAGTCTGTGCGGGTCTTTGTGTGTTTAATTATGCTGTTAGCCATGTCAGTCACTACTTCCAAGTCATAATTGGGAAAGTCAGGCACAATGTCTTCCCTAAATATTATGTCATATATTATGAAGCACCACCTGTACAGCTCATACTGTAAATGTGAACGGACAGATGTCAGATTCTTTTTTAAAATTGCATTCATATAAAAGGTGTCTGTAGTACACCATACTCTTGTTGTTTTATGTCAATTAGCCATGTGCTCCTTTAGATTTCATGTAGCAATTCTTGGCTGCCTTTCTTGCCCTTGCTCATGATATACATTTAAGAGGCGCTACTACTTTAGCTTATTGAATCCGTGAAGAGTCATGGTTAAATTCACATTGCTCTCTGTATGTAGTATGTGAGACTATACTGAGTTACTATTGAATCAAGAGAAGAACTAATACATCGTTTTATTTGGCACTGGGTTCTGTGATGCAATCTAGAATTTACAGAATGTGAACCGTGAAATAAATGGGCTATAAAAAAAGTGTCATAATTTCTTGTCACTTGTTTTGTGCCAGTATTTACCATTCATTCATTTACTGTATGTCACAGAGGTAGCTTTTTTTGTATGTGAAAAATACCCAAGTGCTATCAGAGCCTTGCTTCTGGGTCACAGCCTTGTCTCAGCACTAGTCCTATCTCGCAATGTTGGAACAAGGGTAATCACTTCATCAAAAAGTCCTGTGGTATGATATTTGATGACGTATTTTCTCTCCTAGCTGATAATTGCTATCCATAAACAAACTGTAGACACCCCTGAAAATACTGTATTGCCAAATCATTGTATTCTATATTAGCAAATTTTCTGGATAACGCATACTTTGCCAAGAGGTTAATGAGGCTTGTTGCTATGAAAATTCCTCTGCTGTAAAGGCACTGAGCCAAAGCGCCATTTCACATCAGCATCTACCTTTCTGATAGTGTCCCCATATCGACTAAATATGCCTTAGAATCCTTGTTAAAATAACACAAATCAGGGGGGCATTTACAGTGTGCACTATTGCAGACATACTGAAATGATAGATTTAATATGTATTTTTCTAAACTAGTTACTAATACAAGGCTCACTATACTGCATGCAAGCCAACAGGGGCACACATAATAGCTTCTAGTCTGAGGGCAGGTGTTGCAGTTTATGGAGCGGAAGTCCACAGTAGCCATGTTTATTCACTGCAACAAGGCTTAGCGAGCTGTAGAACAGACACGTGGGAAAGAGACAGACAAATGTATTTAGTGTGTGTTTGTGGGTGTGTTATTCTTGTTCATTTGCCCATGGTGGCTCTAACCATTGGTCTCTCTCTCACTTTACTAAGCTTCCAGGCTCACAGCTGGCTAGCATAAGCACATAGAAAGTTGACTATCCATAATTGGATAAGCAAATAGATGGGAGTTGGACTGAGAAGTACGATAATGGTTAATTGGATAGAGAAGCAGATGAATGACTGTCCAGGTTGATTGAACTATTTAAGCTTTAAGTTTAGAGTCCATTAAAGAGCTAGTAAAGGTCTACCTAGAATGCGTTGGTCAATATAAACCGAAATTTGAGTTACCCCTTTTGTGTAGAACACTCTTGTAAAGAATGTGGAGGTTGTAAAAGCCTGCTGTCGAAAGTCTTCAGAGGCAGAGGGCAAGTATTTGAACTGATGCCGCTGACTGAGGTGTTTTCTGTACCAAACAATGAAGAATTAGGCTGCTCTTCTTCCCAATATATGTTTTAAAATCGTGACCCAAGGAAGAAAGCACACAAAAACCAAAAGCTAATGGGAAATCAAAACCCCATACAGCAAATAATTATACTGTTTTGGCTGGGTCATCTCTACAATAGAGAGCTGATTAACTTTAGATCTGCCCTGACAATATCTTCTTCATCCCTGTTTGTAAGACTGATCTAACACACAGGTTATGTTATGGTGTTTGACACCTGCCCACATCCCTAACATGACCCCTCCATTAGTGTTGTCTAGTGGTAAAAAGCCCCATCACATTATTATCTTATTTTCTTAATGATTTCACTTCACATTTAGGACACCTGGTTTAATTATGAAACTTTCCATTTAGCCCCATTTCCTCTTCTTTTATTGCAATACAAGTTAGTTACACAATAACTGTTATGTATAACTAATATGGCTTCTTTCTGGTGCTGGTATTTATTCTTGCATATAAATTTTAACAGTGTTTGTGATAGAGCAAGAAAAAGTTAATTGAATTCTGATTAAAATTGTTTTTGTATCTACATTCAAGACTTTGTAGATTAATTTGAGGATTTACAAAAAATATATAATTTAATTTGAATGTGAGACAGATTCAACATGATTTTTCATGTTCTGACAATATTTGTTCTTATGATTTCTTAAACATGTCACTCTTGCAGCTTATAGAAGCAATGCAGAATTCAGAGATGAGGTGTCGAGAAAAGGCTGATGAGGCTTATTCATCAGCTTTGTGTCGGATTTGGAGGAAGAAAAAACAGAGAGAAAAGAGCTTACGATCAGACTGGTCCAGGCAGCATGCTCACTGTGGTAGCAGCAAAATGGAAATGCTTGTTGCAGCTGTGTATGTTGTGTGTCTCTAGTTTCTTCTGCCCTGGAATGACCTAGATGCTCTTTGACCTATGGACCCTCAGAGCATTATGGGTACCAAAGACAAGGCTTTGTTGAGAAAGTTAGTTTTTATGTGATCATTTAGTGGAAGGTAGAACTGTACAATGCTTATGAATTAGTCTGACTTGTGGCCTAATTTGATCCCATTTTATTATGTTTACAGAAGAAAAGTATATATTTTTTCTAAACAACAAAATGTATAGCACTTTCCTTACCTTTTTGTGCATTTAAAACCATTTACCATTCAAATGAAACTGAAATCAACCATCCTGCAACACACTTTTGGATCCTGACCCACAGGTTGGCACATAATGTTCATGAAGTTGGTGAGCGTAGAAAAGTTCCTTTATGTGCCATTTACTGTAAGTAAATGGTTTTGGTACATCTCCTAAGCTGATGTATCTACCTCTGAATTAATAAAGATGTATGTTATGCTCTGTGTATACAAGGATTGAGTCCTCAGAGATGACCAGACAGACAATGAGGATAAAAGGGGCAAACGTTAGAGGTGACTGACATGATTGTTTTGTTACAAAGTAGAACAGCAAATGTAATGTAGTCATGTAGCCATGCCCTGATGGTGCCAGTTCTGATATGTAGTTCTATTATGTGTGGGGGTGAACAACTGCAGGTGAACAGCTTGCAAGGGCCAACAGTTCCCCAGGCCAATCGTGCGCATCACTTGACAGCCATACTCAATGAAGGCCTATGCACAAATGAACTTGTTAAGCAAATGAGTGAACAATCAGTGAGAGCGTAGAGGGGTGGAAGGGAAGGACGGCCAACTGCAGTCAATTCTGCTAAGCCCTGCCTGTTCACATCAACTATAGGTTCCTTCCATGTAGTTTCAAAAAGCTCACACAATTGCTCCAATTTCAGCCTGTCTTATGTGTCACATTTGTTTTCATCTGCTCTTGTAATCCAGTTTAAGATGATTTCTGACCAGCCCCGAAGATTATATTCTGCATGTTTTGACAGGATTGTCGTGTGTGCAACATGCGAATACAATGGACAGGAATTGACTCAAAATAGATATGAGCTGCATCAGATATTCTTCCAGGGGTTCATTTACCAGAAAACCACAGTTTACATTTACAGCATATTTTCAACAAAGACTAAAATAGGAAAATATTTTAAGATACTTAAGAATATACTTTAATTTACATTGTAGTAAGTGTTGAATGAAGGCCTATTTTTTTTAAAGGTACTAGTCAAGTCAAGTGAAAAAGAATCAAGGAGTGTTGACAGTTAACCACATTGTCCCCACACTAACACCACTGTATCTTTTACCCACATGTTAATATGTTGTATGCACATAAAATGAAATGTTTGTCAGTGGGAGCAGGCTCGGGAGGGCCGGTGGATAGTGGTTCTGACAGTGGCTCACTCAGAGGCTTTATGGCTCACACCTGTGCGCACAGGAGCAGTTTGCAGAGATAACTTTAACTTTAACACAACAAGTGGACTAACATTAACTAAACAAAGCAACAAGCCCCTGCTCTGTGCGCACTTCCAGTCTCTTGTCTTCAGGCTCTAGCATCTGGGCAAAATTGTCTCCAACTTATCTCTCCCTTTTACAGCCGCAGACAGACACCGCATATATTCTTCCCTTTAGTGACTTGTTCTATCTTTATGAATGAAGAACAGTGTGATGACAGGGAGATAGTGATACCTATACCAGCATCGGGTATGAGTATTTTAATGAGTACTCGTACTCATAAAAAGTACCCCGATACCACGCACCGATACCACTTTACGTCAGCCCGACGCTGCCTCTACCTGTAGGTAAAGTGAAGAGAAACTACTACTACTATCTCCAGTCTCTCACTGAGCGGAAGAGAGCCTTGGAAATATACATGCTCCCGACAGTCTCACCACACTTTTGGAAAAGAGCAGCATACTTGCTGGCTCCCTTTGCAACAGACATGGCAGAGGAGAATCACATAAACAAATTATGGACAGTAGGGACAGTTTCCTGAGCATAAAAGCATTCTACATTTTGAAATCTTCAATTCAGTTTTTATTTGACAAAAATCTGTCTAATATTTGCTATATTAGATGTAGAGGTAAATAGCTCATTGAAATAATACGTCCATTCTAAAACACGATCGAAACATATGTTGCTTCCTCCGACTTTCCCATAGTTTTCCTCACTAAATATTGGCAGTGTTAAAACATCACAAAACGGTTTAGTTCCTATCTAAAGGTTTTGTAGTAATGTAGTTATAACAGCCCAGTAAAATGAGAGTGAGGCTCAAAGAATACATTGCTCTGCCCTTGTGTGCTCCATAGGGCACAAGTGAGGCACTAGCGGAGCCCCACTTACAAAAAATAAAAATAACTAATATTATGATTTGAAAATATATGCAGTTTAAAAAATGAATGTCATTAAAATGGTATTCATTCTAACTAACTTAATATTAATAATGAAATGTCAGTAATAATGTTTTACAGACTGATCAGCGTGAGAGGAAAAATTAAATACAATTGTATTTGTAATGTTATAAATAATCGGTATCGGTACGTACTTAAATGCAAGTGCTCATACTTGTACTTGGTTTGAAAAAATGTGGTATCGGTGCATTCCTACAGGGAACTACACACTCTTGTGCATGTATGGTTTTAAATAAGAAAAGGATAATTGTGCACAAAGTGAGTAAAAGCAGGTTAAATCAGACGGTAGGACTGAGAGCCGAGTGTCAGTCGGTCCCACAGAGGAGCATGGAGAGACTCGAGAAACGAGACCTGGGCAGAACAAGTCACAGGGAGACAGGGGAATGTGAAGGATAGGGCTGTGTCTGTGTTTATTTGTGTGTTGAGCTACCGCTGACGACAAGCACTTACTCAACTTGCTGATTGAAGATGGCTTCAGTTTCACAGACCAGGGCAACTAGTCAACTTCCTCTTCACGCAGTCGACACAGACCTTAAAAGTCGTCTTATCAACTAGTCTGTTTAACCCCTACAGTGTAGTGATACTTTATATAATACACTATGATTCTCTCATACATAAGGCACATACTGTACAGTACATGTAAACATTCACTCTATACATCTCTACATACAGAAATACACACACACTAATCTTTTAACTCTAAATCTGATTATTTTTAGAGTATATTTTCAGCTGCTTCTTAAAACTGTGAGCATGTGTGCTTTGTTGTTCAATGGTTTGTGGGAGTGAGATCCACTCATGCATGTGTCTAAACATCACTTAACGTTGGTTTAAATTAGTTTTACATTTTGGCAAGTTAAACAGCCTTGTTGAGTAATTCTGTGTGTTTTTGGTAAAAGGTAGTTGTTGGTAAAACAGATGGTGTTTTTGCTGTGATAACATTATTTATAAAATTTGTTAGTGTGTACAACCAGGAGCTGACATTTGTCCCAACATCACATTTCAGAGATAATGATGTTTTGGACCAAACAACAGAACAATAATCCATATGGGACATATGGAATGGTTTGCTTAGTTAGATATTCTGAACATCTTTTGATAACAGACAAACTACTTTCTGTTTTAGAGACCACTCTCTGAATACGTTTGTCCCAGGAGAGTTTCTCCTAAGAGCATCACCTTGTCTACCGGTACTTGCTTAACAGATATATCCTTTATGTGGAGATCAAGTTGAGGTTTAGCTCTTAAAGAATGATTTGTGCCAAAGACGATGCTTGTTGTTTTAGAAGCATTTAAAATTGTTACAGTCTACCCAGTTAACTGTATAAGTTCTTGTTCAAGACTATTTTTTATTTCACTGAGTGTCATCAGCAAATCAGTATTGAAATACTTGATTTGCTTAGCACTGATGGTAAGTCATTTGTAAATATTGTATACAGAAGTGGGCCTAGACTTCTGTACAGTTTTGGAATCTGAGTAGCAGCCATTATAATAGACCAGTGGTTGCATATTACACAAATAACTACTGATAAAATGTAATGCTGACTCTACAAAGCCATAGTATGTCTTCAACAAAATCTTATGATCAATTATGTCAAAGGCTGCCGAGAAGTCATGCTGATAATTTGTTAAACTGTTGTTATCTTTAAAATAGGTCTTAACCTGTTTCTTCCATTATTTTATTCATAATTATATCGGCGAAATAAAATTTTCAATGATATTATGGAATCACCTCCTCAGATGCTAAGGAGCGCGATAACTCAAAAATGAGTTGCTAGATCAGTTTAAACAATTTTGCCACAGTGATCCAGACTAGTGTATATTTAATGTACATATGCAAATTACAGAGGTCAAATAAAGAATGCCTCAATAGCACCCCTATGGAACTCTGGTAGAGTGATTCTCCACAGTGTACCCAACATAAAATATTATAATGGCCCCGCCCTACAACAAACATTTTAGATTGAATTTGGGAGGTCAGGTATATTTGACAGCCTCTAACTTGCACATACTTTGCCCGATTAGGCTCAAATCTGAAACACCCCCCGGCCCTGAACACATCTGACCAATATGATGGTGGTTACCTCTATAGCACCCCCTATAGACTGGAAGAAGAATGATGTTTTAGGGAACAAAATTTGACAAAAATATTGTTCACAAACATTCAAACAACTCAAAACAGTCAAATAGACCCTTCCCATGTTTGGCATAGTTAATTTCTCATTATCGATATAAAAACCTCAGATTAAGAGTGCCTGTTGGTGACATTTGCACATAATACACCGTGATTAGCGTGATTCTAATTAGGAGTAAACAAATGGGTCGGCAGTTTGTTTCAGTGAATGTCATTTTTACATTTTCTGATAGCGGTATTACCAAGCAGTCAGAAATGTATTTTCATTGAAACACTGATTAGGTGTGTTGCAATTGCAGCAATCATTGAGGTTTTAACAGTTGTTTGTCCAGTTCATCCACTCCAGGAGGTTTGTCCTAAATGATCAATAATAGTTCAACTTTAAGTAAATACAAAAATACTAACAGAGATACATGTTATGGACATGGATGAACAAAACATAATAAAACATAGTGGTGTATTTACTGACCTGAAAATACAACCACCAACACAACTATGAAAAAAACATGCCTCTGCTACAAGGCAGTTTCCAACCATCAAATACTTGCCCTCTGGCCTTTTGCCCCAAACACACCCACCCCTTTGCCCCTCTTCAACTCTCACTGGCCCGACCCCCTCCACCTTTTTCTCACAAAGATATCCTCACAACTTTTTTCACCCACAACACCGCCCTTACAAGGAAGAATCTGGACAGTTTTTAATAGTCCAGTCTGTAGACGTATATCTAGGTACTCAGTAGGCCACAGTCAAACTGTTAGGAGTTTGAGTGTGTGGCTGTCTTTACTGCTTCCAGAGATTCATCATGGAAAAACATTTTAAGGTAAGACTAAAGATAAGCCTGATAAGCTCATCTTTATGGTCTTAAATTACAGTTATGTGAGTGACAGTGACTTTTGTTAATGTGTTTGTTCTAACATATAATATGTGTCTAACATTTAAATTAAACTTAATGTTATTGAAATTGAAATCTCACCGGCTTAAAAATCATAGTCCATAGCAACTTCAAGTCAGCACAGTTAGAAACTGATTATGAACTGAAATTTTAATTCTCTGTAATCTTTGTTTAGCAGTACTGTGTTCAACATGTATTTACTGGGGTTTGTATACAGAACACAAATGATGTCATACATTTGCAAACATTATTTGATGATAGATTGAACATAAAACAAAAAACAACAACATTAGTCAACAAGGCTACTATTCTAAAGTATGCTCAAGTCTAATATTTTAGGTAGTTTATTTTTATTATTATTATATTATTGTTATTTTGAAGTCTTAAAATTCAATAGCATATTTATTTCTAATTTAAATAAAAAATATGTTTAACTAAACAAGCCATCATCTGCCCAAAACGTTTAATATAGGTAATAAAACGACATCACAAATGCTGTCCTGAAGTGATATTTGTGAGCGCTTCTATAACATTACGGAAGTCAGCAGCTCACCAATGAGCATTTCAGTGTCAGGTGTCACCAATAAAGACCCCCATACAGAGTGATGTAACCTGTGGGTGACCCTGAGAGTCTTGGCACCCATCTATCCCAGCTTCATCTGACAGGATGTGGCTGTCCCTCTCCTCCCTCCCCTCCCTCTCCTCCTCTCCTCCTCTCCTCCTCTCCTCCCTCTCCTCCTCCTGACACCCCATGCATTGGTCTCAATTAATCAGCCGTGGAGAGGGATTTATTCAACCACTGCCCAATGGGATCCTTTGGTATGTGGCCCCAGTGGTAGCAGGTTGAGAAGCCACTGTCTACACTGTCTTTAGGCCCATTACTCTCACCTCACAGCCCACTCATAAAAGACGCTTTGAGCGGCTTGTTTTTGAGGGGATCCGGTGGGCTTTTTGTCCCATAAAAGGCGAAGAGATTTAATCGGTGCAGACAGACATGTTTACTAAACTTACCATGGGTGGAGCGGTGGCGATTACGTGTGCCACTTTGAATAACTGTACACTGCTTATTGGTGAGGAAAAATGATATTATTGTTTAAATTGTGAGTTCTCCAGTCATTGTTTGAGTGAGATGTTTCTGCCTCCGCTGTCATTTCATATTAGTAGTTTGGCTTTCCAATTTGCTCTCCTTTGAGGAAAGACTATACAGACACTGAATGCCACACAGAGACTTGTACACAAGGGATTTGGCCCATGGCATGTGGTGTTTAGACAGATGTCTCCACCCTGTCCTGGCCAGACACTTTCTGTCTTATTTAAGTTAATCAGTATGAACCAGTGCTGGTGTAGTCATGCATGGGGCCAGTTTAATCGAATTGTGTAATTGAGCAATCGGAAAAAAATCTGACTTTTTTTCTGATTTTTTGTTTGTTTTGTTTTTTACCACAAATAACACTTTGTAAACCAGTTGTGTCTTTGTTTTAACTGTCATGAAGTAACACATTTGAGCATTGATTTATATATATATATAATAATAAAAGTGTAGGTTCAATGCCCCACATCCCACAGGACAACACAAAAATCACTGTGTAAACAAACTAGACCACTGGATCTCAAGAGCAACTATAACAGCACAAGCACCTTCATGAGTGGCAAATAAACCAAACTGCAACATTTGATTAGTGAACGTTTCTGAGCACAAAAGTGGAGATCAGTACAAGCAGCCTACTTGATACAAGGGCAGGTATTTCAACGTTTGAGTTCATGCTCCTACAGCATCCCATAATAAAAATATATATCATGACAACCCTGCCATAAAGGGGATCTAGTCAGAAGTGTAGAGGATGTGGTGCTAAATCCTTGAAATATGTATTCATTCATTATTCAATAACTACTTCCATTTTCCTAAATGCCGTCAATTATGAACAATGCATTCCCACTCTTTGGAGCTCGTGATATTATTTGTGTAGATGAAGACAGCTCTCTCTGTGCGAGCGGTAGAGTGGTGAACTGTCAGTGAAATGCCTGTGCTCTATAGGAGGTGTTACTAACAAAATCTCAGATAAAGAATGCCAGCACGCACAGTCAGCAAATGCATGATATTCCCGAATCATTTTGAGCTGAAAAGATTAGCAGGCCCTGCACACCTCTGCACTTTTCTGGATGCTTTAATTGTAGGAAATGATGCAGCATTTTGATGAGTAAAAGGAGAAAATGAAATTGGAATGACCTTACCTCAGGGTTTTTTGAGCTGTTTATAAATGCCTGGAATGTCTGTGGTTAAAAAGAAAGCTGCCATGCCTCTCCACTCTCCAGTGGACACTACTCCTGACCAACATGGCTGCAATTGTCAGGAGATAGTGTTTTAAAAAGTGCATGCTGGTGTCTGTCAAAATGTGTATGTGTATGTATATGTATGTGTAAAGTTCTTGAGGGGCCAATGGGAATACAAATAGGAGTGAACTTCCAGAATTGCATTTAAAGGAGCAGTTAATTCAGTCACAAGGGCCTAAACCCTATGTCAGATCAATATGCAAATCACTGGTAGGCAGATGATTCTTGTGGTGACCCCAGAAGGAAGAAGCTGTTTGAAGCTGAAGTTTGTCTAATGTTTAGTGAGAGCTCAATAGCAGTACACAATGACCTTTTATTAACCGGCTGACCTTAATCTCTGCTTACATTGTGTTTAGTTGAGCCTGGTGATGTATGTAAAAAATTACAAATTATCACCTTTTCATTATATTCTTTGAGCACCATTTATATTAATTAATATATAATGGAGTTAATTCATGTAGTTAATTAAGTGCTGTGATTTGAGACCTTGTAAAAAGTGAAAGTCAGCTAAATGAGACGTTGGAGTGGTAGGCATGTGTGGTCTTATGTAAGGTCCAGATGGTCCCAGTGACACATGTGATGGAAAGATATCTGTGTTTATCTGTCTGACTGAGTGACCAGAGGGTCCCAGAAGCCTGTACCACAGGCTACAACACCTGGGCAGCACAGTGTCAGCCAAGGGAGAGAAACCCAGTTCAGCTCCTTCCTACGAGGATTACAAACCAGATTAAGATGAGTTGTTGTTTTCAATAAATGAAACCTGTTGCAATCACTTTTAGCATTGCCGACGAAAACACTTGTTAGCAACATGGGCAGGCCAAAAAACGTTCTCTATGGGAGCCATCCTAGATAGATCATTTGTAGAACTTGACAACAACACATAATCAATCTGGTTTTTGCCAGGTTAGAAATACATACCAAAGCTTTAACTTGAACTATTATGAGGAACAGTTAGTCAAGCCATACTAACAGTTAATAATGGCTGTTTTTAGTGGTTGTTGCCGTCTATATTTCCTACTCTCCCAAATATTATTACTCAGTCTTTCTAGGCTTCACTAACCTGGCTTCACTAACCTGTCAAAAGCCAGATTGATAAGCGTAGCACTCTATTGTAGTTCTACATATGACACCCGTATAAATCGTCCGAAACGAGGAGGGACTCTGACTGATATGACGTAGCCAAACAAGGAACTGCTAAATGAGTAATATAATTGAATAATGATCGATGTTCGATGCAGTACAAGATGGTTTTGAAAACTTCAAATCTTGCGAGAACACAATCTTTCATATATTCACAGTTTGTCCTGAAGTGACTCTGTGAGTGTGTGTTTGGTTGATGAGACAAATCAGAACTGTAGTTTTCACTAATGGCAGGTGGTTGTTTATTTATTTTTGATTCAGAGCGGAAGTGTGTTAGCAACATGTACTGGACACACACATACAGCTGCACAAGGTTTGTGTCCAAAGTCAACTCCAGACAGGGACACTCTGTTGGTCACATGCTGTGATGCTGACCACTCTGCTGTGAGCACAATGTCACTTTTGAGCCTTTTTGTACCAACAATCCATGTTTGCTGATTTTCTTTTCTGTCCCACCTGCATCCTCTCCACTCCCACACGAAAAGGTCATGGGTGGTGAATATTATTATTTTTTGCCCTCGTAATAGGCCAGAGTCAGAGACAAACTCAAAGCTTTGGGGAAGAATGCGGCTGGCTGTTTTCTGTTGCTGTTGCTGTTAAGCCGTCTGTCTCATTAGTCATGCTTGGCCAGGCCTTAAAGTTGATCTCTAGCACCATGGGGGCAAAAAGTACACAATGTCTGAAGTTATTATAGTGTTTGTTGACCACAGTTTTGCTGATGAACATGATGCCTTATTCTGCATCAGGAATCAGGGGTTCATGTGGGAGACGTTGTTGTGTTTGTTTGAGCAAACCATTCCCTGGACACTGTGTCCTGCAGCCCTTTTTGCTGTTAATGCAGTAATGCAGTTTTAATGCATCTGTTGTATAAACACACCCTCTCAGTCACTACAAAAGGGTTTAGTGCAATATAAGGTTTTCATTTACTCTTTATACTAAGTTATTGTAATGTTACAGAGCAACTCTCACATATGCAGTGTTAGACGCAGCTGAGGTGAAGGAACAGGTCAGGAGAGAGCCCATCTGATGCTAGCAGATGGAGCGATGAGGAGAGAGAGCGAGGTGAGGAGAAACTGCAAATCAGGACGACAAGACCAAATGCTATTGCTGCTGTTGAGGCAATGTTTCACTTTACATCAGCTCCACCGCCCGGACATATGGTTACAGAGCATTTAACACGTACAAACCTATAATGTATAATAATAAAGAGAGCGCTTCAGTTAAGATAAGTCAAGTTAGAACCCTGTCTGAATGTGTATCAGATACTCGTAACACGTGTGCAGGCAAATGCATCCCATATCTGTTTTTCTGTCCAGATATGACCCATATTTGATTTGTTTACAACAGTCTGAACATGACCCAGGTCACTTGGTGCTAGATCTGAAGTGTGTCTAGTCTTTTACAATCCGGCTTCAGTCTGAACGGACATCTAACTTTTACATCATTTCATGTGAGCTCTGAAAACAACTGACGAATGATGGTCCGAATGATGGACCAGGATCATGCCTCCACACAAGAGCAATAACACACGCGCGCACACACGGACACACGGATCATGGAGAGGAACAAGGGGGAAAGACACACATACCCCAGAGCACTGCAGGGTTCAGCGGGGCTCAGCAGGGGGCTCAGCGGGGGGCTCAGCAGGGGGCTCACCGGGGCTGGAGCAGGTGAAGCAGGAGGTGTATATTTGTCCCTGTTTTACAGCTGTTCAGAGAGTAGCTATAAAAGCCATTGTGCTAACTACAGTCTTGTCAGAGTTTCACAAGCCCTTCACCGTAGATCTGTTCTAGGCCTATTAGGCTAATTAAGACCCTTTTTCTGAGAGAATAGAAGAGAGGGTATATCATATTATTTTCAATGTAGCTCAGATATAATATGTTATAATATAGTCAGGGCCGGCCCCTATAAACGAACTAGCGGCTGCTGGGGCCCCCATAGAGAGCAATGTGCTTAATGCTAAACTCTCTGGACTAGGGTCCATGGGGCATAGTGTGTAAATCACCTACACACAGACAGATCATTGCACTGACAACTGTTCTGACACCATGGATGTTTTCTGTTCTCAAGTTACACAATGCCATTTACTTGATTTCATTCGACCTCATATTCACAGAGAAACGATCATACAGTTCCTAAAAATAGATGCGCTCTAATGATGGCTTTGACCCGGCACGTGGCACCGAGACGGCGTGCGAATCCGTCTCCATTTTTACAGCGTATGTAATTTAGCCTATATTATTGTAATTAATAGAACATACAACAGTTCACTTGACCTGACAAAAGTCGCTGTAGTTTTTAGTGTTTTTTGGGGTTTCCGCTCTGTCCACATGCAGCTCGAGTTGGACAGGGGCTATGAGAGCAGATTCAGGGGCTGGGAGCCCCTAACTAAAAAACCTGAGCTGGTGGCACAAGTTAAAATCAAAACCTTCATCTACAATTATGCTTTCGCTACAGCTCATGTTAAAAATACAGCTAATATTTTTTATTAGAGTCTTTAAATTTTTATTAGAATATTTAGAATCTTGCAAATAAGATGTAGCCTAATCATATAAATAGCAGCTGAAAAATCGGACATCCAAAATGCACCAGAGTACAGGAAATTACAGATGATTTTCTAAAGATTTCTTGGGGTACTCTTTACATATATTTCAATGGCTCTAGTTGCAGTTCTAGAGGCTGATATTAGTCGTGTTCTCTAGTTAAACATAGTGAGATGGGGAGTTTAAAGGAGGAGGGGGCTGGGGGGTCTTGGCACTTACATTTATTGTATTAGAGTCTATTTTTACTCATTTAAACTATATCGATGTTGTTATAAAAGGACACACCAATTTACAGGTGCACAAAGCTACATTAAAAAAAGCATTCAATGGAGGATTGGAGTTGATGCACTTTGCACACGCGGGTCACGCCAGGACTGTGCAGAGTTAATAATAATAATAATGCATTGGTTTTATATAGCACATTTCTCACGACTCAAATATGCTTTACAATTACATTATTCATTCACTCCTCAGTCACACCCGGTGGTGGTAAGCTTGTGTAGCCACAGCTGCCTTTGGACACACTGACGGAGGCGTGGCTGCCAGTCTGTGCCTCCCGCCTTTCTGACCACCACCAAACACCAATCACACAACCACATTCATTCATAGGCAATGTAGGTTAAGTGTCTTGCCCAGAGACACAACAACAGTATACGCTCAGGAGCGGATTTGACCCGGCGACCCTCTGGTTGGACCCACTGCACCACTGCAATCTGAACATAGCCTTAACTAAAATGTCTTAATAATCTCTTTTGCAGAATGGAGCAGTTCCGGGCGAGCCGGTGAAGACAGATGAAAACTCCCGGAGAGGGAACTGGGGAAATCAGATTGAGTTTGTCTTGACCAGTGTGGGCTACGCTGTGGGTCTGGGAAATGTGTGGAGATTTCCCTACCTTTGCTACAGAAATGGAGGAGGTGTGTTCTTATAATAATAATAATAATCAACATCTCTTGTATAAAACACGCAACAGTAAATCTGGTTTTCATTTGATTTGTATATTCTTTATTTGGTGACCTCATTGTCCATACGAGGTGAGGTGTACATGTCTGTGATATGCATGTTCTAAACAAGACATGTAAACTTTGATAAATGATAATGTAGTATTGTACAGTCAGCTGGTCGTCCTGACCTAGTTCACATCACAACTTATACAATAACACACTTAAGTCCACAGGCAGCTGTAACCTACTCCTCAATTTCACATTCTGTGGGAAATATTTTACACTTTAATAATATTTGAAAACTTACACTTAAAATGCAATTAAAAGCATTTTATCTTTGCTGATTATGTTATCAGACCGACCCTATCCATAAACAACATTTGTGTTTTAGTCCTTCTGGTGTTATCAAATGCCAACTAATCTGACACCACCACAAAATGTATAATAGCATTTATAACTCTGTTCTTCATTGTTAATGAGCCTGTACCTAATCTCTATGCAATCCTTGTACATATGCTCTTCTTATACAGGTGCCTTCATGCTACCATATTTTATCATGCTGGTTTTCTGTGGCATCCCTCTCTTCTTCCTTGAGCTTTCTTTTGGCCAGTTTGCCAGTCTGGGATGTCTGGGTGTTTGGAAGATCAGCCCTATGTTCAAAGGTATATGTTGTGCTATAGGCTTACAAAGTGAATTTTTCAATTTCATAATTTGGTCGCACTAATAATATTTAAATAATGGTAATAATACAGTAATAAACAGGTAATAATATAGTAATTATGTTTAATTACCGTACTTCCTGTGTAACTACCTCAATGTGTTTAGAGGCTTAGAGTAAGGGGTTAGGGTTAGGCCTAGGGGTTATAGGTATTTATTATATAGAAATGACTTATATGAACTATGATATATTTCTATATTATATACTTGTTTATAGCTTGTTTATTACCACACTATCACATTATTAAAGTGCTACCTCTAATGTTTTAAATGTTATAATCTTTGTGTCTACCAACACTTCTCTTTCTGTCTGCACAGGTGTGGGCTATGGCATGATGGTGGTGTCCACCTATATTGGTATTTATTACAATGTGGTTATTTGTATTGCCTTCTACTACTTTTTTATGTCAATGACCAACTTACTGCCATGGACCTACTGCAATAATCCCTGGAATACACCGGACTGTTCCGGAGTACTTGGCTCTAGCCCGTATGGCAATACCACCCTGGCTAATGCTACTAGCAGCCTGCTAACAGGGGTCTCTGAGGCTGTGAACCGCACAAAGAGAACCAGCCCCAGTGAGGAATACTGGAAGTAAGTCTTCAATGAAGAACTGGTTGTTTGTTGATACTTGTTATATCAGCCACAAGTGAACTACAGAAAACAGAATTCAAGATAACACTTTTTATTGAGGTGGCCAAATTGACACGTTTTATAAGGATTTTGTTTTCCCACGTTATGCAAGTAAACTCTTGACACAGAGTTCAAAATTGACTTGCACCTGTTAGATAAACTAGCTTCAAACAAGCCTTGTGTTTGGGGAAAGCACTCATTCAATATTTGAGCTAGATTTGACTGAACAGCCGTTACTGATTATTTACTGATGCTTTGTGTGGGACTATGTTTACAACAAGAAACGTGTAAGCATGGCTAACTTCTTACTTACTTATCTTAAGAAGGGCATTAAGAAGTAATGTTCCATAACACAAAACTGTAAAAACAACCCAGGGAACTTTCACTTTAATAGTCTGCCCAAACACCTGAAGCCTAAATCTTAAAAGAGAGTTGTTTTTAGTAGAAAGTCATTTTTTAAATTGTATATTGTGGGTAAATGCACAGATTGAACAGATCGAAGGTCCTGTTCAACTAATCCTGTTATAAAACATATCCACAAGGCTAATGTTTTTGATGCATTGTTTTTATATTTGTGGCTAGTTTGACCAAATAATTAAATTATGCAATCTATGGGTGGGCGTTTGGTTATAGTATATTGCAGGTAGTATTGTAAAAAGATCTAAGGCCAGGACACTTTGTTTCTTTCACAGACACTATGTATTAAACATTTCTGATGATATTGGGAATTTTGGGGAGGTGCGTCTGCCGATCCTGGGCTGTCTGGCTGTGTCCTGGTTTGTGGTCTTTCTTTGCCTCATCAGAGGTGTCAAATCTTCAGGAAAGGTTGGTCACATATACATTTTATAATGTAGAATATATTGTCTAATAATAATCATTTGCATGTTTGTTGTACTGTTTTATACAATGTAGGTTGTGTACTTCACTGCCACATTTCCGTATTTGGTCCTGACCATCCTCTTTATTCGAGGAATTACTCTGGAGGGAGCCTTCAACGGCATCAAATACTACCTGACCCCACAGTGGCAGAAAGTCCTTGACGCCAAGGTGCTCAATACTTTGGGGTACTGTAGATTCCACGTCTGTCTTACTCAGATGAACATGTTTAAATTGGGTTGTGTTTCTAGGTTTGGGGAGATGCAGCGTCTCAGATTTTCTACTCCCTCGGCTGTGCCTGGGGTGGTCTCATTACTATGGCGTCTTACAACAAGTTTCACAACAACTGTTTCAGGTTTGTACGAGAGATTATTGACAGAACAAAATATGAGACGAGGGGGAAAAACATGGATTTTTTTTTAGCTATTTATTTATGTATGTTATGCAGTTGGTTACTGACGAAATTATGTACTCTTGATTGTTTTGGGAAGCAATCTGCAAAAATGTTTTGTCATTGCTCAGTTGTTTTCATTAGAGCCATCTCTTAAGCTCCTTAGCCTTAAATGCCTTGAATCGAAAATCTTACATTTTCCAACAATTTCCTCAAAATGCATGTTTGGGTTAGGTGTTTAACACAGTATTTACCACCGCCTATATACATAAAAGCTACAGTGACAGATTTAACTAAGCATGCTATGGAGCAACAATGATGAGAGTTATCTATATTAATTAGTGTTTTTCCTTTGCCTCACCAACATAAAACTGTATTGTATTTTTATTGTATTGTATTGTATTATTTATTTATTTACTTGTTTACTTACTTATTTATTTGTTTATTTATTTATTTATTTATTTATTTATTCAGTAGGCTAAACTTCCGCATGGAGAACTGTTATGTAAATTGAAGTAGATCTGTCTGAGTGAGACAACAGGTAGAAAAGAAAGAAAACAGATGTGTTTTAAATTAGTGCAGTTTTATTCCCAGGGATTGAGTGAAGGGTGAGATACGGTGAAACAGGGAGAAAGCAGATACTGCTGTTGACGGTTAAGAGGCTGATTGCAGCATGTTTGAACACCAAGGGATCAGGTGAGACGCGGAGAACGGTTAAGATGGAGGTAAAAGCATGGCCGTGCAGATAAGATGTCATTTTCTCTCCTGTGAGCGAGGGCAGTGACAGAGGAGCTGAGGAGAAAAGGCTCAAGATATAATTTGTGCCTCTTGCCAGGAGCTCAGGGTCAGACTATCGGTGCACACAGCTGTACCTAATCAGCTTGTGTTTTGGTGCACTGTCCCCATGGAGCTGCTCTCTGCACTCTGGTAAAACAGTCCAATCTGTATACCAATTTGACCAAGTCAAACTGAAGGGCTGCTGCAGAACAGGAAGAGAAAGTCAACCAAGACATGCTTTGTGATAAGTGTGCACAGGAAATACCAACACTACTCGCCTGATCAAAACAGCCAGTCATAACAAAGTCAAGTAGAAAGTTTTCTCAGGTGTGCTGCAGCTACACTTGAGAAATGTCAAATCTCCTCAAAGTGTGTGGATGGCTGTTTCGTGTTTTACTGCTGATAAAGATAATATTACTTGCTGGAGTGTGTTCTCTTTTTTGTATACTTTTACAATTCACCCATAACATGTACAACATACAGTAGTACAAATAAATGCCCTAGTTGAGAACTCACTTAGTATTAGTTGATGCTGGTTAACTTGAGTGTGTCCTCTGTATTAAAGTCACTAGTTAAGTTATGACCTGTATTGTACTGTATGAACTTATCGTAGTATTTTCTTTTCCTTACAGAGACAGCATCATCATCAGTGTTACCAACTGTGCAACCAGTGTGTACGCTGGTTTTGTCATTTTCTCCATTTTGGGCTTCATGGCACACCACCTAAATGTCCCAGTGTCAGAGGTGGCAGACCATGGACCAGGCCTGGCCTTTGTGGCTTACCCAGAGGCCCTCACTCTGCTGCCCATCTCTCCGCTGTGGTCGCTGCTCTTCTTCTTTATGCTCATTCTTCTGGGACTGGGAACACAGGTAAAACTACACACATAATACTATTGTACTGTAATGGTTATTCAAATGCGTTTCATATTCTACTTGCTGTTCTTTTAGTTCTGTCTTCTAGAAACCCTGGTGACTGCCATTGTGGATGAAATTGGGACTGACTGGATCATCAGGAACAAGACCGTAGTAACTCTGTCGGTGGCCGTTGTTGGTTTTGTTTTAGGAGTGCCTCTGACCACACAGGTATTGTGCACAGAAACTGCACATACTGTTTCTGAGTATTTCGTTGCACAGAAATGCATTTAGTTTTATTTTTGTTTGTTTTTTATTCTTTGTTTGCAGGCGGGAATTTACTGGCTACTGCTGATGGACAACTATGCTGCTAGTTTCTCCCTGGTTATAATCTCCTGCATAATGTGCATTTGCATCATGTACATCTATGGTAATGCAACATAAAAACACATACTGTTTTTAAATGATTAGATATCTTTTATATTATTATAACATTATTTTGTTACAGGTCACAAGAACTACTTTAGAGATGTTGAGATGATGCTGGGCTTCCCTCCTCCACTTTTTTTCAAAGTCTGCTGGAGATTCATTTCTCCAGTTATCATTTCTGTAAGCAAACATCAGGCGGTGTACATGCATTATCAATTAAGGCAAATTGACAAGATACTAGTGTATATGCTGAGTTCTGAAAAGATCATTTGACCTATATTTGAGTCTCTGCTTATAAACTGCTTAAATGTAAATCTTTTTGACTGGAAAGTAGACACATGGCTGTTAACACTGCCATTTCCCAAGCAGCTGCATTAGCTCACTAAGCTGCTGGGCTGACCAAGACATCCATTGTGGTGGATTACTGGTCAGATTTCATCCACATTGGTCCTCTCTTTTATTTGTGTACACAGATTAGGGGCCTTCTGTGCACTGTGATAGTAGTGCAACTGCAGCCCACTGCTTTTGGCTGTGAATATCATTTAAATACACAACTATATAGCTAAATCTATGTATAATAAAAGCTAATATAGATGTTCTGCTTTGTGCTCATTCTCATGTTGCACTGTTATGCACTGATTGATATGAACTGACACATGTTGCCTGTTGTCTTTTGTTGTTCTTTTGTGTAGTTCATCCTGATCTTCACAGTGATCCAGTACAAACCTATCAAATACAATGACTATGTGTATCCTGGCTGGTCTCTGGCCATTGGTTTTGCCATGGCCATGTCCTCAGTGATCTGCATACCCATCTATGCCCTCTACAAGATCTCCAGATCCCCAGGAGCCACCTTTAAAGAGGTACCATTCTGTTATGTAACATATTGTATAATCAAACACAGGTGCAGTTACATGATACATTCATGATGTCACTGATAAGTATCAGTGTGTCATCGTTGCACACAGAAGCAACAATACAAATGTTTATAATCATTATTTTGTGGTAGATAATGAATCCACCCTACAGATTATTTTGATCGATCTCACTAGTTTGACCAAACTTGAAAATTTTTTTTTAAAAATGATTTTATTTTTAATGTCTTTGTGCTGTGCTGTTTTTGTTAACAGCGATTAAGGCATGCATGCCAAGCACATCCAAAGTGGGGACCCGCCCTCCAGGAGCATCGGACAGGCCGTTATGCGCCCATGGCCTCCTTGTCTGAAGACACAGTGGAGTCACGCCCCCTGAAGGAGAAGGAGGAGCTCAAAGAGGAGCCGAAAGAGGAGAAGAAGGAGGAGATCAGCCTCACCATCCAGGGAAGCAACGGCTCCACCAACACACACAACAACCCCAACCCCAGCGCATAGACGGCCCCTGTACTACAGCTCAACACCATCGGCTCACCCCACCTGTCTTCCCCATCATCACCCACTTTCCCACAGTCCTGTGTGGGGGAGAATCCCATTTGCTGGAGACCTTTACATATTGTAAAGGCTTATTATATCTATCCTAACCTTCTATCTATCTGTGTGTTGTTTCTAGATTCAAGGAAAAAATGACAAAATGAAGAAAAAATTGGATCAACATCCAAAAAGAATTGTGTGTTTGTGTGTTAGTGAGTTAGCGAGTTAGTGAATTAGCGAGTTAGCGAGTTAGTGAGTTAGTGAGTGAGCATGAGTGTGTTGTTAATTGTTCCACATAATTTAATAATGCAGTTATGTTTTTCCTTACTTTTTTTTTTGTACATGTCATCTTCATTTGTAGATAATGGAAGGGTAGATTGTGGAGCTGCATGCATTTCTTTTGTGCAGATACATAGAGCAACACTCTATTACACTGTTATTATGTTTGGTCATTGCCACTGGCTCGACGAGTGAAATGCATGATGTAGGACATAGTGGCAGACATGATTTACCTGTGCCTGCACTGGCCATAACGGTACAAGTCAATGACCTGAGAAGACAAAAAGATTAAAACAGACTTGTGGCCAGAGAGACACACTATTGTTCACACTATTGTACATTTTACAGCACACGGTGACCTCAAATCTAGTTTTTTTTACTAAATTCTAAGCCTATTGTTTATGCTGCTGCCTCTTCAGTAAAGTTATTAAGAGCACATATGTAACCTAAGATGGAGACTGACAGATGTAATGCTCAGTGGAAGGTACTATGTTCACTTCACTAAAGCTGCTTAGACTAAAAAGCACATTGGAGAAATATTGAATAGATTAACTGTACTGTTTACTCTGCTTTGGTATCAAAACTGACAAAGTAACCTATTGTGAAACAAGTTGACAGGACAGCCCAGTGCCCATTTCTCAGGGTCCACATGAAGTGGTTTTTCACCAGTGGAAACCTTGTCCTGATTTGAGTTGTTACAGTTGTGGGGACTGAAAACACTGTACATTAACATTCAGGCGTACACACATTCATATGGCCACAACTGCCATGTCTCTTAAGTCTTCCAATTAATTTTTGTCAAAAGCATCATGGCAATTTGTCTATGAAGGGATCAGGTCTGAAGAAGAGCAGTGTGTGTTTGTCATGGTCTGTGTTTCTGTGTACATCAGCTCAAGTTAAAGGGCCCCTGTTCTGCTTTCGCTTTTTCATTATTTGGGGTGTTTGGTGTTTCTTTATATGCAAGGTTACAAAAGCCAAGTATCTAAATAAAAAAAAAAAAATCAATATTCATTATTGTTATACATGTTCATCACAAGTATATATAAGTAATGCATAACAGGGGCCCTTTAAGGCATGTTACCAAATCAATAGCTTAAATGACCTGTACTGTTCATGTTTTTGGTAACACATCTATAGTATGTATATTAGAGGCTGGTGCAGTCTCATACAGTCAGATGAACCTTTAAAATTCAAGTTAAGGCAGGTGTGTTTTAGGTGAACCGTGGTTCGCAGCATCACAGACGTGTGCATTAATGAAGAATTGAGAATGCATTTTTAATATAGTGCATTAATGAAGAATGGAGAATGCATTTTTAACATAGATTCATGTCTTTGTATAGTTGCATCTCAGTAGTCTTGTCTCGTTGTTGTAAAGTAACATAGTAAATAATTATAAAGACACTTTTATTTTGTAGAAAAGGAAAAAAAGAGAAAAAAAGTACATCACGTTAACAGTGTTTACCATTTCTCATCTGTGATTTCATGAATTGATGTTTTCTTAGAGTTGTGAATAGGATATAGTGGGGCTTGCTCCTTTACGTAGTGTGCAGGGTTGGTGCAGCATGGATCAGCACAGGACGACTAGTGCCCTGGGTGTTTGCTCAGGTTATAAATGTGCGCTTCTACATTTATAATAATAACAATATTTCCATACACTTTACTTTCTGTTGTGTCAAAATAAGGTTTTGAAATGGAGTTAGTTATTAGCCAGGTCAGTAGTATTTGTTTCTAGTGTATTTATCTTTATATATAAATGTACATCTGGGATGTCTTATCTACATATTAAAATATATTCCTATTAATCCCAAATCATGAATTATGTTGCTAACAGTGCAGTTTCTTCTTTGAACCACAAGAGGGAGACATGCAGACTCTCAGGGCACTTGAGTAAAAATTGTGAGATCAAAAAGCTTAAATGACCACCTTTTACAAACAAAAACTATGTAATTAGGGGTAGTTTTGTCAATTATTCAGATATTTGAATCCCTGTAGTAAATACATATCGTTGGCTTTGATAAAACAGGTGCTCTATAATTCATGTTTCTAAATCATCTCCATAGATTTCTATCACATTTAGAGTGCTCTGGGCATGTGTTGTAGGAGTGTCTCCTGTTTGCTGTGTGTTACTGCTGTAATAAGTGGAGCTTAGCTTCTGTGGTGTCAACCATCTATATACTATATCCAACCCTGGCGATCTTGGCTGGTCCCTTTGTACAGTAATGTAAAATATATAATCAGACTGTGTTGCTGTGTGCCTGTATTTTTCGAAGTTGGGGAGGACTGACCCAAAGTAGTCTACGTATTGTATTTGTCTTTTACTTTGATTTGTGCTTTTATATAGTGTAAGTTAGATGTCTTGTGTACTCTGTACTCAGTGTAGTAGAGTCTGCAGATAGAGCAGGCATAGAATCGGTAGTGATGTCAATGTATCTAAAATGTCAATGTAAAACGTTCTAACAATATACAGTTTATTTTGTACTATAGGAGAAAAAGTACCTATTTGATCTTCAGAGCTGAAGGTTAAACCATGTTTAATGACACTACTTTCAGTCGCTGTTTTGCATTTCTTTATTATTATTATTATTATTTCTAGCTGTAATGAAAGTAAAAAAGAACAAACCAGCTGACATAAAAAGCATTGCCAAACAAAAAGCTTTGAGTAGTTGTTATTGTGAACTCAGTAGGTGCATAGGACTCACTCAGACCCTTGTTTGTGAGCCCTGAACGCAGTTTGACTTTGGCATGTTCAAGGCTGAGGGAAAGTGTGAAAAGAAAAACACCAAATGACTGCAACCAAGTTTACACATTTACTCATATTTTGTGTACAACAGCTTCTGGGGGTGAGGTGAACCCATACAAAACTGGCCCCTGATCATTGCCTATGTTGCTCCAGATTGTGTAGTGATGAGATAACAGCCCAATCCACTAAATACTAACGAAGTATGCTTGATGTAGTATTATGCAGTCTGCACAGCTGCACTGAAGTGTCAATAAAAGCACAACCAGTAACACTGTACTTAAATGAAACTGTGACTTCTCCACAAACTGCCAAACGTTACCTCTTACCTCATGTAGCACCATCCTCATCTTCAGCACTTAAACACGTTACTTTTTACCTGCAACATGGACATATATGTGTACAAATAAAGCATTACAATATCATACTATCATCTTGCTAAGTGAAGCACGAAGCGGACAAATGCTGTGATGTTTCTATGCCAGTGTCACTTCTTTTACGTGGAGAAAAAAAAGCACAAGCACAAGACAAAAAGAGAATAGTCCATATCTGTATCTATCTAACCACATCTGTTATTGTTCTTCTCTTAGGGCCAAAATTCATTGAAATGTCTTAGTCCTGTCAGCTGTATATCGTAAACTGTTGAATTACAAAATGATAAATAAAATGTATTTTAAAGATCGGTCCAAAGGCTTTGTTAGGTTTATTTTTCACTTCACCACAATACTCAAAGAATCCCTCTGGCGCTTGTAAGGTATGATACACAGGGGAAGATGTCATGCTAAGAATTCACCAGCAGGGGGCAACGTTGCACTTTTTTAAATATTGGCAAACATTTATGAGGACCTAATATTTCACTGACTTCAGAAATGAACTAAAACTACCTATTATTTTTTATTATAGTTTGTTACCTACGCAATCCAGGCACTGATTGACTCTTAAATTGGCATATGTTTGGGATTTTACCTTTTAAAGTTTGTAAACAGAAAGATCTAAATTCCGGAATGGAAATAACTGGAGGTAAGACCATACAATATTTGCAAGTCTTTACAGAAATGTTGAAGACCACAATATGTTTTTTCTTGTATACTCAGAATTATTCTATCCCTCACCAGAAATCCTACTTTTTGTATTACATTAACTCACTTTTGCTCCACTCGCCTCCATTCCGGAACTTTGAACATTCCAAATGACATTTTAAAGGGTCTCTATAGTATTGTATTTTTAGTTAATTCCGAGATCAGCCACGAGGGGGCAGTGCGGTCACAAATATATCACACTCTCGCTGCCAATTAACTGCACAAATACAAATTCAAAGTGAATGTAATTCTTTTCAAACATTCAACAGTTTCTTCAGATTGTTTCATCAGGTTCTTTGAAAACGCAGAGGTCTTGTAGGGACAGACTAGTTGATCACCTGAATTCAAACATGATAGCGTCAATATTGCTTGGATGTAGGGTAGGAGCATAAGGTTGAAGAAATACATTTTTATAAACAATACACAGTTGTTTCTGCTCCTCAAGTAAATAACACGAGGCCCTAATACGATCTGTTTACATTCACAATCCACAGTCTAGTTGTGTTGATGTGCGCACGTTTTTTTCAGCAGATTGATGGAGGGCAGATCCAGGGGCAGCGCTGTTGATCATTGTCCATTTGCTGGCCTCATATCGCAGTCTGGACAGCGCTGCGGCGTGGACACACTTTTACATTCGGTGTCAGAGGCGCTTGAAGGACATTTCCTCGTGGCACAGAAAGCAATTTAGTCCTGAGTGGGACCGTGGTCTAGCGTTTTGTTCTAAAGGTGACTCAGGCTCGGGGAAGTCAGTCTTGTTTCTGAGCTGACAGCTGAACAACATCACAGAGTCACATAGGGTCACTGTGGGAATGATGTTGGTCTTATATGTGTCTGTCTCCAGGCCAGTCATATTTATAGTTTCTATTGTCACTCACTGCCACAGAAGATACAAGACACTGGTTTTTGGAGGAATGGATCACTTCACATAAGTCCATTATGAACTTGCTTCACAGTCGCACAGTGGTGGTAGTGGTGGTAAGCTGCACCTCCATAGCCACAGGACAGACATAATAATAATAATGCATTAGTTTTATACAGAGCTTTTCTCAACACTCAAAGACACTTTACATGACATTATTCATTCACTCCACAGTCACACCCGGTGGTGCACCTACAGCCCCTCTGACCACCACCAAACACCAATCACACAACCACATTCATTCATAGGCAATGTGGGTTTAGTGTCTTGCCCAGGGACACAACAACAGTGTGCGCTCGGACGGGGACTCGAACCACCGACCCTCTGGTTGAAGGACGAGCGCCTACCCACTGCGCCACTGCCGCCATGCGACATGTGGCAGCCATACTTACCACAATCACACTACACATTTAGGAAAGTTGGGTGATGTCTTGCTCAAGGACACTTGTGGTAGCCTGAAATGGGACAGGAAATTTTTCCAACCTGCTCTACCCTCTGAGAATATACTTGAAAAATTCGGCTACATTAGGTGTCTCCGCAAAACATCACATTGAACTGGATATTTTTATTATTCTGCATTATCCAGTGTTATCATAATGCTTTATAACCCAGTAAAGCAAGTACACTGTAGAGTGAGCTCAAGTGGCAATGCTACACTGTACAATAAATACAATATAGAATGCACTGCGAATGTGATGGTGTCAATATTTCACAGTATAGGAACATTACAATAGCAGCTCCACTGAATGTTATTAATTATTTACTTATCTCACACACACAATGGAGTCCGCGTGTCCTCCTCTTATTACCATGGGTTCTTCTCTGTCACTTCTCTTCCTCCTACCACAACGTACAGTTTTAGAATCAGTGACTAAATGACTCTCAGTTATCTCACTGCCATTGTCTATAGGCCGTACCTCGCCACAGGCCCAGATTTACTCCAGTCACCCGGGATCCTAAATAGGACTCAACAGAAGATGGCTCGATGAATGTTTATTTCAGTACAATAAAAAATGAATCATATATAATGTTTATACTTTTACCTTTGCAGGGAGAATCTTCCTTCTCTGGAGTGAGTTGGCTGAGACAGAAGAGAATGTCTGGGCTGAGATTGACAGCCCTGGGTATTGCCACCACTTGAGATATTACTTAGACCTCTCTTTGTGGTGCACTGCTGCTGGAAAAGAAATGCTTCTCCTTTATATTGTCCAGACAATGTTGGAATAATGTCATACTGATATTGACCATATGTAACCCCGCTACAACGTTTGATATTCCTGCAGTGTTCGTCTTGATGGAATGATGGAGAGACTTGCATTAGAGGAGTCTGAGTCAGATTACCAAATGATACTCCAATATGTGAGCTTTTCACCCAAATTAAAATGCCTACCAGGTCTGGATCTCCATGCAATGAATATTCATCCATTTGATAATTACACAATTTTTTACCACTACTTTTATACCTGTGTTCTAATAGCATTTTATCTCCTGCCTGTGATACATTTTCACTATTTTCTGTTGTTAAGTGATTTGCATTCTTTTTAAATACTTCACTAATGGCACTGTGGATGATCTTTACTGAAGAATCTAATGCAGAAAATGCAAAAGTTATGAGTTAAAATCCACCCAAAAAGAACAGGGCTAGTTACCAAAACCAAGCATCCCTATTCTCAGTTTTATTTGTAGTTTGCAGAAATATAAAATAGAGTTTTCCTCCTTTAAGTTTCACCTCAGAGTAAATTCAGGGTATAACATGAACCCTTTAAAAGCTGCATCAAAACCATTCTCAGTCCTTAATACTGATGCCCAAATTGACGGATTTGGATCAGAAGCTCCCCCGCATCGCTCTTGAGTAGCCACTGGGGGAATCGGACCGTTCATCACCTTAATGGAAGAGTATTGATTGTGGTCGGAACAGGATACTGGTCTGCAGTAGTTATACTGTTGAGCGAGAGAACACAGATGAAACCCATCAGAAGTATTGAAGGTACGAGACACCTGTTGACACTGATCTGAACATTGTGGTTAAGCCCCCTATGTACGGAAGCCCTAAGAAGACTTTGCAATTTATATTTTATTTGTTTTCCTCAAGATTATGAGACAGACAAGTCAAGAAATAATAATAATATAATATAAAATAATATAGAATAATAAAATATAATAATAATAATAATAATAATAATAATAATAATAATGTTTTTTTTCCAACAAAACACTGTCATTCAAAGTTTGTATCTGCTATTTTGCAAATGGAACAGTATACTGCACTAAGAATCATTATTATGCCTAACAGTATGCCAAGCACATGTACTGTAGATTGGAAATCATTCTCTTGGCAGATGCAATGACAATTCACAAATATACTCCAGTCACGTAGTGAATGTAAAGCTGCACTTCTATAGCTGTGTTTGCTGACTGTGAAATGTACACATCAAAACTGTTCAGATATGTGACATTAGTTAAACGACATTCACACTATCGGGCAGTTTTGACATTTATTTGTATCTGCTGCAAAGCCAATATGTCACTGATTAACCACATCCGTCATCTGTCATCTCTACAAAGCCTTACTGTGAGTGCATCAGAACTGGGTTAGCTCATAAGCAATACTAATTATATCGGCGAAACGACGATATTATGGAATCCCACTGGTCCGCATCCTCAGATCCTAGCTGTGAACTCGATAACTCAAAAACACATTGCCGGATCAGTTTCAACTTTTGCACACAGGTACAAACTGGATTGATTTAGGTACTTCTACGATGAATAATGAATTCATTAATTGCCTAAACTGTGAACGCAATAACTGAAAAAGTCTTTGCTGGACCTTTTTCAACTGTTGCACACAGGTACATATCATGAAGATGCAGAACTGGATTGAGTTTGGTACATCTTCGATTAATGACAATTAACTAATGAATGCCCTGAT
>JAVQKC010212243.1:0-10151 GCA_036025475.1 Philypnodon macrostomus
TGGCAAAAACATCCTTCACAAACATCCAGACAAATCAAAAAAGTCAAATAGACCCTTCCCATGTTTGTCATGGTTTGGGGGCGAGGCCTCTTAATTGCTTGTTAACAATATAAAAACCCATAGAAATCACACAATGTCTGATTAAGGTGCCCGTTGGTGACAGTATGGGGCAGACATATGGGGCCGTTTGCCGATATACACCTTGCTGTCGGGGACAACAGCACAGGCCTAGTTTAGTTCAATGTAATACACTGTGTAAGAAACTGTAATAATATGTAACTACATTGTACCTAACCCCAACCCTAACCTTAAACATTCTATTTGTACAATGTACTTACACCTTATCTCAAGTGTGACCGAGTATATTGTTACAGTATCTTGGAGATTGAGAGACTGTGGCATCTCTGTGAAATCTTTCTTTTATTCCAAGCAATTGTCTCTATTTTCAGGGATCAGAATAGAGGAAGGCAAACCTAATATATTTGGATACAGCCGATCAGAAAACACTTCAAAACAAGTCAATATGTTTCAGGATCTTTAGTTTGTCTGACAAGAATATTATGTTAGTCTATAGTCAGAATGAACTTCGATCACTCATATCAAAATTATCTTTATTTACAGTGATGCATTTGCACAAACAATATATAAAAACCTTTTTGAATAAATAAGTAAGCATAAATAATAGTATTGTAGAACATTACAGTGCATTTCAACAGTGGCCTTCATAGACAGACTAGCTGCTATAATACTTTGTACATGGGCTCTTTATGTTTTAACTTTCCAAGTGGTCCATCTGTTAGCCGTTCCTGTGGCGTCATGTCCCAGTTGCCCCTGGACTCTTCAGTGAAGGCTTTGCTCTCTTCTCTGTGTTTCAGTTTTCATGACCTTTGGGACACTTTTCCACTTTCATTATTAAATGTAGTGTAGTGCATGTAGTATGTAGTATGTAGTATGTTGCAGTTAAGTTTTCTGAAAGAATATCAGAGATAAATTAAAATATTGTTTTTCAAATTCACAAAAATATATATATATAGTCATTTTGGGAGCTTCTTCCTATATCTGTAGAGTACTCAAAACAGTGTATTTCAATCGATTTTACAGACTTCACATCTGGAAGGAATTATTCTGTTGACCTTTAGTCATTTAGTGATAGTGTGGTCTGTCTCAACCAAAAACACTGTGGACTGAATGTCTTTGCTTCAGTTTTCACGTGACTTTTGGGACTCTGCTCTGGATGCCTCTACCCCTTTAAGCCGAAGTCAAGTTTTTCCTCTTCGCCCAGGTCATCTCACGTTTATACTTAGTTGGCCTTCCTTGCCTTTTCGATACACTCTATTTTACGAGTCTCGTTTTTGAGTTTGCTAAAAGGAGAGAAAAAAGTTGGGATTAGGCCAAGGACACAAATGGAAAACATCTGGAGTTTTGTGCAATAAGAGCTCACGGTAACTCGATTCAGTGTTTCAGTTTAACACATGAGTTATATTTGTGTTTACTGAAACTGATGGGGAGGGTTATTTTTGCCAAACCATTTTTATTAGTTTTTTTCTTTGGCTCATTGTGTTGTGATTTGTCTTTAGGCCAGTAAGTGGTGTTTTATGCTCTAACACTTTATAAATGCCATCTGAGCTAGCACAAATGCACTGGAAGCATTGCTGATTTGAGAGATGCAGTAGCAAGTCTAGTTTGCAATCTTTGTCAAATAGAATCAGTGAACAACATATTTTGAGTACATTAGGTTGCATAGCCTACTACAGATTGAACATGCATATCTGTAATGATTTTTAGATGCATTGCATACATACAGCCTTGCAATTTTTTTTGTTAGTTAGCTAATTATTTGTATTCATATCAGCATTAGGTGAAGAGAAGCAGTCAGTGAATATGTCACATTGAAGATATACAGTACAATATATTTTTTAGAACTCACTTTTCCCAGCATCTAATAAAGGCCTTGGCTATCTTCCCGACTGTGTTAATACAGATTCTCTCAGTTGAGTTGTCCTCTTTAGACACAGTGAAACTGCAAAACAATGTGACAATATTTAGCATAAATAAAGACAACAAAAACAGGTTCCTAATAAATATATACGCACATAAGTTCAGTTTTTTCACATCCCGATCGCTTTTCATGGACTTCAAAATCTGTAATGTTGTGGAACCTGTTGAACTTTTGAGTCGTGGGACATAGACAGCGCTGTTGAATGTCATGGGCTGCAAAGAGTTTAGAAAAATAATAAGTTTAGTATCTTGAGTAAAAAAAGAGTTTTGTATATTTGCTGTCATTTTGCGTAATAAAACTCACCTTGATAAACCTGGATATAAACTGCTGCCATCGCAACCAGCACAAAAGCACTTCTTGTCATTGAAACGGCCATTTTTCCTTTTCAAAATCTTAACAAATCCGAAATATCCCCCAAAGCTGAAAGTGAGCTCAACTGAACGACCTGAAGAGACTAGAATGAATTGCTTCTCTGTGCTGCTCCCCCTTTTATATTTAACAGGCAGTGAGTGGGTTTTCCCACATTCCGGCTGTTTCCCGTCAGGCCGTTCCTGAAGTTGGAATTTCCACACATGGGACGAACTCAGAAATGTGAAGCAGCCCCCTTGATTTCACACCAGAGAAAGTTAGGGTAGATGAATTTGTGTTAAGTAAATAATGACTCGAAGGAGAGAGCATAAACAAGTGTGATTCATGATGAGAAATATTTCACAGGTCATTATGTCTCGACATGTTCAGGGAAGACACACTGGTCATAGATCCGAGAGATATGTCAGGAAGTAGTGGTCTGCAGCTAGTCAGAGGCCTGTAGTAACTTAGTAAGGAAAGAATGCTTTGCCACGTGTGGTTATACTACTATGATAGGACTATGATATAAACTATGTGTTAATTTGGCAGTGACAATACGATCAATACAATTTAAAGCAGGGGTCCCTAAGGGCCACACCGTTCAAAAAGTAATACCGAGGCAGGCCACTCTCTGATTGACCAGTTTCACTTCACTTCAAAAGTCCCCTTCGGTTGTAACCGTTTACTGGCCACATATCTTCTGGCTTATATTATAACGACGCAGAAAAGTGAAAAAAAATAAAATCTTGTTACACATCTGACTAAAAAAGAGCATTCGATTATGTAGAGTCTCATGCAGTAGAAAGACACACCTGATTTAAAGCATTCACAAGTTCTTCTAAGAAATACAGATTCTAGCAGTGTGCTTTTGAATCCAATTACATGAGCGTATTGCTGAAGAGTTAAACAGTAATAATAACAATGATTATAATGTTATAGTGATTAATTATGTTGAATTAATACTTTGTAACTGATATATGAACTAATGAGTTATTCTAAAGCAGGGGTCCCCAAAGTTGGCCCGCCAAGCCCTTTGATTTGGCTCGCCAGGATATCCCAGAATCTATGGATACTTACTAAGCCCAATTATCAATGACTGATGATTCCCCGTTCAGCTCAGAGTTGGCCCAATGGTTGGCTACAATAAATGATCAGATTTTGATTAGATTGGTAAAATATGAAAAAAAATGCAACTGGATAAGGGTCAAAAACTATTATACTACTACTACACTACTACTATAGACAATCTTAGTCCATATGAATAGGAATTTTGACTTTCATATAAAACATATTTTGAGGGAAGGACCCCCAGAACCCCAGATTACATAATATTGCTCAAATATATTCATAAGGAAATGTTAGTTTCAACAAATGGGGTTTATATTAAATTATAAATTATATATATATATATATCTCATTAAATGCCGAGAAATATTTTTGCATTGGCCCGCGGACCAGTAATCCATTTTATTTTGGCCCTGAGGAAAAAGGTTTGTGCACCCCTGTTCTAAAGGGGTAACTTTTTATGACTGATCCTAGAGTCTAAACTGGACCTCAGTAAGGGCATCTTAACCAACTCTTAGAATGGCAGTTTAGATAATTATCTCTTAACTGAGATGTGGCGCCTTGTCTACTTGTATTAACACGTTTGTATCTCCACACTCTATAAACTATTCCTCAAAATGATTACTCAATGACAGATGTGTTTTCACTGATACATCAAGTTTAGTGAAATGCATTGTGTGGACTATGAGAAAGTGTGAGTCTCCCACGTTACTAGTCCTGACATGCCATAAAAACACAAATGCATGGTAAGCTACATTTACCGGAAACCAGTGGAAGACTCTTTACTAGATTTAAACCATTATCTACACATTATTTAGATTGGACAGAGGTTATCAAACTGTGGTACATAACCCACTGGTGGTACTCAGAGACTTGTGTCTTTAGTCTTTTGCAGTTCAAGTTTTTGTTCTTGTCATTGTCTTGCTAGAGGGTTTATTGTCCCTGTTGTCTCCTTTTTATGGATGTTTTGTTGATTATTATTATTATTATTATTATTATTATTATTATTATTATTATTATTATTATTGATTGGTTTAGACCAGCCACAGCGGTGGTGCAGTGGGTAGATGCTCGCCCTTCAACCGGAGGGTTGGTGGTTCGAGTCTCCCGCCCGTGCACACACTGTCAGGCCCTCCCGTGGACCCGCGGGAAGTACCATGGTGCAATGCGGATCAGGCGGTGGTCGAAGGTGGGAGTTCCCTGCTTAGACTGCTGCCTCCGCGACCTGGACAAGCGGAAGAAAATGGATGGATGGATGGATGGTTTGGACCAGGTTAGTCCTTTTGGCGGTTCATTTTGGTTAAAATGGCACTTAAAGCCAAACACATGCTAAACTCATAACAGTAACAGTAAATATACAAGAAGCCACAGAGGACTCACCACTTCTACTTCAAACCATTATCTTCACATTATTCAGAGGGGGAAAAAAAACAACATAGACAAGAGCGAGCCTGTGACCTATTTAAATGCACTTCCAAGACCTGCCCCTCCCGGTCCCCACAGTGATGTCTCACCGAGTCATCATGTTTTTGTGGTTACCCGTAAAGTTAACAAGCTCAGAAGAATGCCGACCAATTACTAAGAGTCAACATAGAGAAAGAAAAAAGTTTTTTTCCATTTAGTCTTTATTTTCCAAAAACACGAACTAATGGACCACAATTATTCAAACTATTTTTTTACAAAATCAAGAATTTCAATAAGCACTCCCATGTTTCTGGCTTCACTTGAAGTTAGTTACAGTTCATGATAACTTCCAGTAAACTGAAGGAAACAAATATGAAGTAATTCAAACAGGCATCATAAGAACATCTTGAGTAATGCATTCAATACTATCCCTAATATGAACATTCACTTTTGAATTGAATACTGTAAATAGTTTGTTAGGTAAAAGGACAGATGATTTGAAATTGTTTGGAGAATAGGGCTAGGACATTCATGGAGTCTAGAATAATCTGCTTAATTTAATCAGTGTTCTGCATATCATTGGCTCAATTTAATTCTACCTAGAAATTACATTCCCTTTCACATTGAAGAAGCGGAGTACATGTCTGCAATTAATCACATTTCTCTTTTGATACACTCTCAGTTTCCTCATTTCTGGCTCACTCTCAGTTTCCTCATTTCTGGCTCAAGGAACCACTGATCTATGCCTCCCTGTCAGTTTAGTTTAGTTTAGTTTAGTTACTTAGTTTAGTTTACTTTTACCTCCAAAGTAGAAATTATTTGCAGAGGATGTTGTTAAGCTGAAATTATTTGATTAAATCCTTTGAACCTCAGGGTCAGTGCAAAAATATAAAACATACAGTGTGTTGAATGAATATTGAGAAATATTGGCATAGTTTACTTACATTTTTTTTTTTTTGTCCCTAATAGCCGCTGTATTGTTGCACTCACTCAGTAAAGGTTATAGGACTGCACACAAAAAGCCCTTGGTTCAAATCAGGTTGGAGACACTAGCACTATAGTAGAAGTAATGCATTTCAGGAATCAATATCGCAATAAGGTCTGCATTCATCATGGGATAGAATGAAATCAATGCTGTTTTAGTTCAGTTTAACAATAAAAACACCAGGTCTGCATCAGTTTAGCATATGTAATATTTATTTTAACACTCATTCACACATTCATGACATTGGCTCTGAAGTGTTTGTCAAAAGTCTCATTTTAATACTATTAATTATACTCATGTAGAATTTTTGTTGAGTGTTTATAGTTCTTCTACTTTTCTTTTGAAGTGACCCTTTAATATGTATTAATATTATTCAAGATGTGTTTCCAATAATATTAAAAAGTACATTTACAAAGAATTTTGGTTAAGTTCGTCAGAGGCTATTCATTTCATTTCTGCAGAAAATTGGTCGACATTAATAGTAGATTTTCCTTTAATAAATAGTTTCATAGTTTCATTTAACTTTCATTATTTCTCAAATAATAACGTCTATATTTTTGCACTCACCCACGACTGTAGACTTTATATGGCAGTCATGCTCGGTTCATATCAACAGTGCAGCTCTCTGTCAAACACCAGCAGATTATTAATGTGCCTTGACTGTTGTATATTTTCAGGAAACATGAGAATTCATCCATACAACCCTCCTGTTTTAGTATAACCACATGTTGAGACAGGGGTTCAGCAGAAATGCCATTTCAGTTGTGTGTGCAATTATTCTCCCTTTTACAGTTTCATAACAGGATTTGGGGTATTTTCTTTTTAAACAATTGCACATAATGCTTTGGGGTAGTTGGTCTTTATTGATAGGAATATTTATAGAAAATGCTGCAGACAACAAATGGACCCTTTAAGCATTTGAAAAGACAAAAACATGTTTGGTATTGATCACATATTTTCAGAAGAAATTATAATTATGAACATGATATTCAAGAAAATGTATAGTTAATAAATCTAGTTTAACTATCACTGTCCAACCCTGTGTTTAGTATTAACTTGAATTAACAAGCATTCCTTTTACGTCATTACCCTGGGAAAATTCTTTCGGGGCCACGTGAGATTTCTTCACTACATCAATGACCAGTGGTTGAATTAGCAACATGAGAAAGCTCTAGCCTATTCCTGTCAGGGGTGACTCTAGCGGCAAGAGGAGTGGGCAAACTTTTTGACTCAAAGGTCAAAGGGGGTTTAAAAATGTGCCATGTGGGCCGGCTGATATTGTGTTCTTGGCAAATGAGACATACAGCCTTCGATCAGATCTCGGTGAAAAAATATGTTGATGTGGAATTAACTGGTTACTGCAGGTTATACCAATGTGAGTGATAAATAGGCAATATTTTAGCATTTAAAAAGTGTGAGAAAATGCTTGGCCGGGCCGCAGTTTGCCCACCCCTGCTCAAGCCTATCCCAATAACTATAGGGCCTGAGCTGGGGTACACCTGGGACCATGGCCACATTTACTTGCATGGATAAAACAAAGACACAAAAAGACAACCTTTCACATTTAACTCCTCTGATCCGGAGATTGTGTGCCAGCCCAGCAGGTCTGAGGATTGAACTGTGCCACTGTGCATCCCTGTAGACTAACATGCAAGAGAACTGTGTTATTTTGATCATGGTAATTAGGAACTACTGAAAACATGCAGTAAGTCTGACATTTCCTTTACTATAACATGTCTCCGCTCTCTCTATGTTTACACAGCTCCGGGGGTTAGTACAAGCAAACTCTGAGTCAACCAAAGCAAATCTGTTTCATATCAGCTCCATGTAACACACAGATCTGAGTTATCTTTAGTTTAATGCAATTTGGAACAGATGATATGTTCCCTGTGGATTCAATCTGGAGTTAACTCAGACTTTGCTGAACTGCACTTTTCAAAAAATGTTGTGCAATAGTCACAAGTCTCTAGCATCTTTCTGTGATTCAATTCATTTATCAAGGTCCATATTTGTGGTGTGTGTTGCTCAATTTTAGTTCCGGTTTTTGAATATGACCTTCAGTTTTAGCCCTGGTTTAGTTTTGGTGTGATAGTATTGCCGCACATTTAGCACATTTTATTTTTAGGCAATAAGCCTCTTATCAACAGAGATGAGTAGAGTAGCCAATAATTTTGCTCAAGTAAGAGTACCGGTACTTCAAAATAATGCTACTCAATAAAAGTAAAAAGTACTCATTCACATAATTACTCGAGTAAGAGCAGAAAAGTACTGGTGAGAAAACTACTCAAGTCCTGAGTAACAGTTTGAGCGTAATGTCAGATTATTTTTTTAAATTTTGTGGTAATCTGACAAAAAAAGTAAAAAGATAATAAACAGATTTTGATATTTTTAAAAGATAAACTAATAATGTAAATAATATTTTCAAAATTTAAGGCACAAGGAACAGAATTTCCACATCATCACATTTTTCACATAAAGCTGTTCTTACATGACACACAGAGGTGGGTTAAAGTACTCTTACTCTTTCTAGATTTACAAGATTTTACTCAAGTACAGTTAAAAAAAAAGTAAAAATTATTGTGCAGTAAAGCTACTCTATATAGTACAATTTATTAAAAAAGTTACTCAAGTAAATGTAACTGAGTAAATGTAACTGAGTAAATGTAACTGGGTAAATGTAACTGAGCAAATGTAACTGAGTAAATGTATCTATCTCTGTATCGAGTACTACCCACCAAGGATGCAAACAACAACCAACTTTTATGTTTCGCCATAATTATGGATTTCTCTCCTTAGACACATTTTTATCACTCCTGCCAGTTGATTTATTGGTTAATTTACCTATACTGGAAGCAGGCTGTCTATGCAACAAAAACAATGTTTTTGAGAGCTTTGAAATTCAGACCACCATCCAACTGTTTACAATTCTCTGTTCAGACAATAAAAAGTGAAGTTCACTTGAGTTCATCTTTATTTCTCTATCACACGTAGGTTGAGGTACGACACCCAACAAGACTTTGGCAGGCGGTCCTATTGCTTTGGTATTTTTGCACACATATATGGTATGGATATTTTGGGTTTGGAAACAGTGTAATCAACTAAACTGTGAAAAAACAAGGGAACTATTCCAGAATAGTTTAACAAGCTGGTGTCTTGCTGAGCTCAGAGCTTGAAGATAATGTCTAAACTAGGGATGCGCAGATATATCGGCTTTAACATTTACAATTTTGACTATTTTTGGTATCGGCCTCTACAGAGGGCTGACGTTAACTTTGTCATGTCTCATTCTGTCAGTTGAGTTATTTAGTTTTTGTTCTCCCCTCTTTGTTTGACAGATTGACGTTGTTCCAGTGCAGCTCATCCAGTCAGTTCTTCTTGTGTATTTGACCTCGCTTCTGTTTTTGGATTGCATCTTCTGCCTTGCCCCTTTGGATACCTCAGCTTGATTGTCTTTTATGTATTTTCAGTGTTGTATTTCAAAAACTCTAACTTTAGGGTGACAAAATGAAGTAAAAATATCGGCATTGATATTGAAAAATAAAAACAACTATTGGGTCTCATCACACCCTTCTCGTCATTTGTTATGTTATAGACACACCCACAACTGAAATTATATCAGTTGTTACAAATCAATACAATGTTGTACTTCATTGTGCAACTGTAAGTCAACAATAATATAGTTTGGTTATTATTTGAGGTTATGATGGGGTGGTGGTATTAGGTCACAATACAAAGGTCTTAACTGAGCATATGAATATCTCTCCACCAGTATGCCATGCTGTTTTTAAAGAACTTTATCTTACAAACGTAGGGAATATTTTAGCTCCTATAGTGCATTCAATGACAGTATTTTTTCACAGCCTCGGCAGACTGTCAGGCTCCATATAAATCCCAGAATATCACTTTTATTGTTATTACAGCCAAGCAACCACATAGTTCTGCAGTAAGTAATATCGGCTGCCTAAATGTGTAGTGGGAGTCTTAAATATTCAGCTATATGCTAAACATAAAATGCCACTGAATATATAATATATAATATAGACATGGTGTTTTTGTCAATAACTTAAAGGGGCCCTGTTGCAATATATCATGTTTGTGTAGTCCTATGATGCCCCAATCTTCTCATGAGCTGAAAATGTTGGTTTCATCTTTCTACATAAATAAGGGAAGAATTCTCCCTTGGCCACTCCAGACAGAGGTGGTGGTCTCAGATTTAACCTCCCTAAAGTGTACGAAACAATACTGAAGAACAACAACAAGAAAACAAAAAGCTGAGACTTGTTTACTGCAGTCACAGAGGTGAGTTTCAGCTGAAACTAGGGAACAATAGAGAGAGAGAGCTCCATTAGC
>JAVQKC010212253.1:0-26859 GCA_036025475.1 Philypnodon macrostomus
TGCTTTAGCCCTGGTTTCGCCCCTTTTTAGTCTTGGTTTAGCCCTGGTTTAGCCCCAGTTTAGTCTTGGTTTAGCCCTGGTTTAGACCCTGTTTTGTCTTGGTTTAGCCCTGGTTTAGACCCAGTTTAGTCTTGGTTTAGCCCTGGTTTAGACCCAGTTGGTTTAGCCCTGGTTTAGACCCAGTTTAGTCTTGGTTTAGCCCTGGTTTAGACCCTGTTTTGTCTTGGTTTAGCCCTGGTTTATACCCAGTTTGGTCTTGGTTTAGCCCTGGGGTAGACACAGTGTAGTCCCTCTAAAATGGTACTTAATATATATATTATATATATATATATATTACTTAATAGATAAATATTTTCTGTGGGGGTACTTAGTTTTACTTAGTCTTGTATAGTGTTTTTACAGATGGAACTTCTTTCTCACGCTCAGATGTGTGGTTGGTAGACATGGTGCTACTGTAGTTAGATATGTCAAAGAATGGTGAGTGAGACCATTTCAAGATTTTTTTTAATGAGCCCATTTTCAGCGTTTTTATTTTTTGAAAACATCCTGACCACAGCATTAAAGACCGGTCTAGTCCAACCGCTCTTGACAACAAACATAAGATTGATCCTCACTCTATAGACTGAGGTCATGTCTTGTGTACTCATCGGCAGGGCACTGTATTCATATTATGTTGACCTAATGGGATGTACCCTGCTTCTACAACAATGCTGAACTTCAACTGACAACAAGAACTGTATCATTTTACAGATTTCAATGCCCCACAGAGGAGCATGGTATTAAAAAAGTGAAAGACGCCCAGGCCCGTGGCTCTTCACTGTCCTATTTATTAAATGTGCTTTGAACATACAGAGCAACAACATGACATTGATATTAGTGTCCTATAAGCCTAAAGATAATGTGTTCACATGACCTTCACCAGAGACACGCAATGCTTCTCTAGCTCTAGCTTGTTCTTGCATCAATTTACTTGACATAACCCAGGATTAACCCATCCATTTCATTTTATTATATTTTTAAACTCTACCATCATTGGAAGCTTGTCATAGGGCTGCACAGTAAATCACAAAGTTATCTTGTATCTGTATCCACAATAATCTAAATATATCGAAACAACGCTGCATTCTTTAGTCTGACATATAATTTTCCTATTAAAGCCTTGAATGGAAAAGTAAGTAAATAGTGTTGAGCCCCTTTTATTTAGTCCTTTTTTAGCCTCGTTTTAGTCCTTTTTTAGCCTCGTTTTAGTCCTATTTTAGCCTCGTTTTAGTCCTATTTTAGCCTCGTTTTTAGTCCTCAGCCTTTAGTTTTTATTTTAAATCAATTTAGTCAGCATAGTTAGGGTTAGGGTCAAATGGCATTTTATTGAGTTTATACTAAGCATATTTTAATGTCATAAAAATGTGCAGCAGCAGTTATATACTATACTAGCCAGCCAGTAGAATAGACAACGTTGACATCAGTGTGAAGCAGAGGTACAGACCATGTATTCCTTAACACAAGAAGTAATGTGTCATCTCTGCAGGCATCCAAATGGAAGAGGAAGAAAGTCAGCAGGATGTCAACAGACGAGAGGTCCCTCTTTATGTAAGTTATCTGCAGGTTTAAACTGCTGCCGGTCTCAAATGAGCTAAATCTGAATCTACATATAAAACACTGTATAATATGTTGACCATCCCCTCGTCTTCGATAATTGTTGGGTATGAGTATAACTAAATATACCCTTTATAATGTTTGTCATATGGAATGTTCCAAATTCCCAAATGGAGTTGACTGGTGGAAAAGTGAGATAACTTTACAAAAAAGTAGGGTTCATAGTGAGGTACAAAATAATTCTGAACATACAATGAAAAAACTATTGTGGTCATTAACATTTCTGTAAGGACTTGTCCAGTAAAACCTAAAAGTCAAGAATTTTCCATCATCAGTAATAAACGTACAGTGTGAGGTACATTCACTAATGTTCCCTAACCAGGCTCTGACATCACCTACATGGAGCAGAGTGGTTGTCATTTGCCAAAACCACCGCAATATTTTGTGGCTAATTCTAATTTCTCCATTGAAAATGTATTATGGTCTGGCCTCCAGTTGCCTCCATTCTTGAATTTAGAGCTTTCTGTTTACAAACTTTGAAAGAGTCTATACTATCAACGTTTAAAACTGCACAACCCTTTTACTATTACATAAAGATAAGCTGGACCCCCATTGTCTCTCTATATGGGTATATTTTCTTCTAGTCCTAGACCAAGAATACATTTACAAAACTTGTGTGATAGGCGGAACACATTAGAAAACCTTTACACCTCTGAACAAAGCCATCTGAAGTGCAGAGTCTGCATATGTTTTTGTACAACTATAATTCATTTCATCTGCGCCCTTGTCTCACTTAACTTTAGCATGTCTGCCTTGCCCTACTATGTATGCTGTATATGTAAAAGTCTGGGTGGGCTATTGCAAGCGTTGCCAGATTTCTAGTAAGCAGCGTGTCTTGCTTATTTTGCCGTGCCACCACATTGAGACGGGGAAATAGGGGGTGGCCTCTTTCCAAGACCCTCCTCCACTCATAACACAGACAAATTCAGGGCTGCTCTGAAAAGCCAGGCATGCCCAATTCCCCGTACGCATATACTCACCATTAGGAGGAAGTGTCCACCTCCACCCTTTAAGGTCACCACTCTCACTGCTGAATGAGATCCAGATTTCAATGCCCTTCTTTGTTTAGGCAAAGTATGGCGAGCTGCTATGTTATGAAGGCTGTTATTGTGACAGACTTTGTACATTTTAACGGTAGACCAACACAAGTGCAACATGTGTCTGTCGCAGACCAGGCCCTGTTTTGGTCAAATCAATGGATAAATGGCTGCATTGAGTGACTTTTTTTTAAGCTCTGTTTTCCCCCAGGTGTGTGTGTGTGTGCGTGTGTGTAAAAATAGTGCAGTGTGAAAGTTTATTTATATAGCACCTTTCACATACAAAGACGTACAAAGAGTTAAAAAATATATATATACACTACACATGACTTTTTGAGCTTGTTATGTTGTTATAATGTCCCCCCCCCCCCCCAGCCTCTCCTAATCCAGGAAGCTTTGACCAATCAACAAGCCCTCTATCCATCCATTATAAAGCATGCTCTAAACAATAGTGAGACTTAAAATTGTCTATTTATTTAAAAAGGGACAGTGTACAATACATTAACCTCAGGGAGGAGAGATGCATTGTACCAGGTTATAGCTCAAGTGCTAATTTAGTCCCTGGACCGGCTGGTGTTATAACAATATAAAACGGTCAGTGATGCAATTTCATAAACGGGGAATTATAAAAACATGATCACATATGCATTCCAATTTCATAGAAACGCAAGCATTCATAACTCTACTCCCAAGCTCCACTGCAGACTCATCAGCTCACAGCATGAGAACCGGTTTGGTTTGGGATGGGAGAAGCTATTGTTTTATCAAGCGTGAAAACTTGTAAAAGTCTGTACATGTTAATAGTTCTGTTGGTAATGTGTTCCACTGTTCTATAGCCGCACTTGAGAATGCTGATTTACCAAAAGTAGTTCTGCATTTGGGAACCCTACACTCGCCAGTTGACCGAGTGGCTCGAGATGTTTTTCCAGAGTCGAATTTCTTAAATAATGAGTTCCACTGTTTGGAAACATTGTAATTCTGTAATATTTTAGTTAATGGGAGAAGAAAAGATAAACAAAAGAACCAAGGATTAAGCCTTGAGGGACTCCACGTGTTACTGGAAAATGAGTCAGATGCTGTAAAAGAAAGTGCCTGCTTAGGTTATACCAAATACCTTTATCACGTCTAATGGAGGTAGATAAGCTATGCATGTTCTGAACAGTGGGTTTTATCTTGTTCATATCTGTGTGAAAGTAGAACTGTGTTTGCTATGCTTTTTACTCTTTCAGACACCTCCTACTCTTATCAATAGTACGTAGCTTATCAGTTGTAAAAATAAAAATATGTTTGAACAACTGGAGACATATACAATAACTTGATCTGATATCACAGTGTTTCAGCAGGTGGAAAATTAATTTGTCTAAAGCCATTTCTCTACAAATTTTTTGTATTTGCCAGGTGTGTTCTTCAAAAGAGTTATTTGTGGGGTGGCAGTAGTTGAGCTGACATTGAGACTAGTTAATAGTGTCTCATTTGCACAGCAGATTAAGTCAGAGGTATGCACTCACTGAGTATGAGAAAAAGTTAAATGTACCGCCCCTAGCTCAGATGCAAGATTTTTTTTTGTCAAATCTACTGTATGCGGGGTAGTTTTACATTTGATTTATTTTTTGTTGCCACATGAAGCTATTTTTAAACCAAACATCTGAAGGAAAATGGGGATTTGTTGTTGGTGCTAGTTTATTTATTAGGAGTTTCAACCATGTCTGGGGTTTACAGAGAATGTTTTGAATAAGAATAAAAATCCAGTGAGTGGCGTCAAGGACTGGTTTGAGATCATGGAAAGCCAAAATTAGCTGAGATAATTACTTGCTACATAACAGTCTGCAGGAGACCATCTCTGAACACAGAAAACATGAAGCAAATGGGGTCCAGCAACAGTTTTGTAGTTGTTATGTATTTATGGAAAATCCTGCATGTGAATTTGGGGATAACTTTTTGTGAATCTTGTTGCAGTCAAGCTTTTTTTTTAAAACAAAAAAAAGGCTTTTGTAGTGACTGAAGATAAGTGTGTGTTATGTGAGCCGTCGTTGTTGCTGTTGCGCTCTTAGTAATCTGGCTCCCATGACGTCACCTATGTGGTGCACTTGGGAGCTCATGGCACAGGGCTCAGAGCTGATGACTGGTTTCCTGGACACCACTGAGAGCAGTTCTGTGATGTTTTTCCCCAATCAACTCATGTCAACAACATGGGAAGCTTACAAGACTGTCTTCACTGACTTCCATTTTCTATTGTTTTAGTATATACTGTAGGTTCAGATTGGAGCTAAGTAATATGATCGCACTTTACGTCACAGCACCGTAATATTCTAGTAATAGTGTGGTAATAAACATGGAATAATATAGCACTTATGGGTAATTTCCAGGGAAATTACCAACGCTAGCCATAGATTACCCACTATTATATTACTATTACTACCTTGTTACCATGTTAAATACATTGCATGTATTTAGATTAAATATATAAAATACTTATTTATCTGTTGATCTCTGCACTTGCAATTTAAACTGTACATTTTAAAGTTAGTTTTACGTAGCACTTAAGCACATTTAGCAACTCAGCAGAGACATGATATCTGACTTAACACCTGCCCATATGGGAGGCATGAAGCTCAACCACAAGCTTGTTAAATATTTTATGGTTACTGGATCAGTCTGGGTCAAAGACACACTGAAGCCCATTGAAGGAAAGGCCATAGATCACAGACATAACTCGTATGTCCGACCAAGTATATCTCACTATTCCACAGTGCACACCAGGCATAAACAAAAATATAAGAGTTATAAATAAAATAATAAAAACATTGTTTTGTATGATTTTTATTTCACTTCTACACATGCATGCTCTCACCGTTGTAATAATGCGCATGAAGTTTGTAGACATAAACTAAACAAAATAATTTTAAGGATCAGTTGCCTTTATCTTCAGAGAGGCAGTCAGTTCTACAATACAAGCTCCATAAAAATAAACTCAATTATTTAACAGGACATAATATCCTCACATTTTTCAGACACATTCTCCAGATGATAAGGTAACAAAACTGTTGACTGTTATCTTATTCAACCGTTTCCTTTTTTATGTTAACTACTTTTTTTAAAAACTTTTTCTCAGACTTCATTTTAACCTGTTTATTGGTTTAGACCTAGTACAGTCTCGGTATTGACCTTGTTTAGACTAGGTTAGATTATGTTTAGTCCTGGTATTTTAGATGTAATGATGTCCTTGTTGAATTCTGGTTTAGATCTGGTTCAGCACCTGCGTTAGATCTCCCGTTTCAGTCTAGTAAATTGGTACGGACCTATGCTAATGCTAATCTCATAGTTGTATGTGCTGTCTGCCATAGGGACTCGTGGAGCACCATATCAAACTACATTATGAAACCTTCTCTTCTGAAGAGTTTTTCGTGGTTGTCCAAGGTTCAAAACTCACTCACGTAACAGCAGCAAAAAAGGCGTCTGATGGCCGAACACTAAGCTTCACTGTTCCTGGTAGGTCCTATTTTTACTGTTTTTACGATTTCTGTTTTTATCCTAAATATTAACATTAATTTCTTTATTTCTCGTTAAGGCCACAATCTTATAGAGGCTGTCACCGTCACTCCATACATCTTTTTTGAAAACCATTTTGAAGCTTGTGGGCCTGAATCGCATTTGCAGTATGCTAAAGATGTTGCCCAGGACATTGCAGAGTACCTACATGCTAATATTGACCAGCTTGGCCCACAGAGCTATCTCGATGTCCAGAAGATCTTTTCTATGTGGACACAAAAAATTGAAGAGCAAAGCTGTAATGATAGAGCTGGTTTGAATTTGTTGGACGAAAGAATCACACAGGCTATGGCCAACTTGGTTTACCCTCCGCAGTGGACGGACTCAGTCAGCCCGCCCAGGCCACACAATGAAACAGGTGAGCTGTTTGTTTGGTCTAATTATGTTTTGGCTGGGTTCACAGATGGGGATTCTTATTGGACTGAATCAATCTTATAAATGTCACTTAAACAATATGACATAAGATTCTGTATCTATTAGGGCTGCACAGTTTATGGCAGTATATGTTGCAATAACACCATGTTTTTCGATCTGACGTAGATTATAGTTGTTCAAATTAATTTTCCCATTAGAGCCTTGAACGAAAATACTGACTAAATATATGCCTAATTGAACTTGCATCAGAATATCAAAAGAATATAGATTTTTCCCAATATTCAGTGTAGTTATGTATTATTTATTGAATGTAAAATGTTTTTCTCATATTGTGCAGGCCTAGTATTTATCCACTGTTATTTATTCCATTCTCCAGTTTCCCTTTTCCCAGTGGATAGATTTACATTTCACCTCTATAAATGCCTTTTAAAATCAAATATAGACTTAGACCTACTTGTCTGCTCACAACAGTAAATATACATATGTTGAAAACAAAACCAGGCATACACATGAAGACAAGATAACAATATGACTAAACATGAAGCCGGTTGACTACAACACAAAAGACAACTCAAGTACCGCTGTTTTTAGTTACAAGGTCTACCTAATAAAGAGGCCAGTGAGTGTATATGTAGAGGGCTTTCTATGTTCGAGTGATTTTTATTCTTCATGTGTTACAAGTTCAACATGAAATCTGTCTGAATTTAACCGTCACATGATGTGCAGGATGAACCAACCAGCCGGGCAAGACAAAGCAATTACTTCCATTATTCCTGTGTTTAGATAATCGTTTTTCTGTAGTTGTCTTTTAAATCAATTGCTACAATCCTAATTCCCTTTCATATTCCATACAATTCTGGCCAGATATAGGTAGACTTTGTGCCTAATTAAGTGCCACTTAGTGTAGGCTCCTGCTGTAGCACTTCTCATTGCATTTCTGTCAGTTCAAATCTGTCGTTCACTGGAGATATTGCATCTTCTAAAAAACATTCCCCAGACATGGTTGTATGTGAAAATCCTCCGTTTCTGAAAATAATAATAATAATATTTTTTTATTCTGATGCTTAATTTAAAAAAAGAAATTGCAACTTTGTCCATTGGCTTGATGCAATGTGATAGGCAAAATATTTATGTATAGATTATAAACAAAAGTAGGTCTACCTAATAAAGTGGCCAGTGAGTCTATCATATATACAGTATATATGAGTTTTGATTATCCCAGCCTGGCTAGTGATTTTAAGATCTTTGAGTTATTATTAATCGGGACCTCTGTGTGTCTAACATTGTTGTTTGTTGAACTTTGTATAAAGAGCAGTGGCATCCACAGTCTGCTTGAAGTGGGTCACATTTTTACAACATTGTCACTGTGATTCAGGCATTCAGAAACAAATACGAATTATTTGGTTGACTGTCCTCTTAGTGCAGCAGCAGCTAAACTAATTAACCAGTTTAACAGGTATAAATGCAAATAGGGATGACTTTTCTTTGCCCATACAATATTTCAATTATTGTTTTGGCTGATACTGATTCCAATATTTTTAGTTGGCTATGTTTGTAGAAACTAAGAAATTGTCGTTGTCAAATAACTGCGTTGAGTTTATGTATTAATCTGTAAATATCTATTTTACTTCATTTTGTCACCCTAAATTTAGACTTCTAGAATTGCCTTTTCTTTCTCTGTCTATTGAGACAATATACTATTTATCTGTGCATCCCTATAAATCAGGATGATTTGCTATGTCCATAGCAAAGTTGTATGCTGGTGTGTTTATGTTAGAAGTTAAATGATATTTTGTGTACTCATTCATATTGTGCTAATTTCTGCCCTTTGTTTGTCATGTTATGTTTACTGTCTCTTAGCTGCTGACCCTAAACCTTGTGAAACCCTTCTTCACCTGGCCGTACATTTGGGTCTGGTCCATCTTTCTCGTTTTATTATCCACCAACCAAAAGGTCAAAGGGCACTGACTTTACCCAATCAGGATGGGAACACTCCTCTGCTGCTGGCTTGGAAGGAAGGACATCATGAAATATTTAGGAATCTGATGGTGTAAGACAAGGTTTTTACTTGTTGCCTTGGGTGAATTTGAGAATGTCATTAGTTTCATCTGTAATGGTATCGTTGGTATCTCTAATTGCTGTGTAGCAGGTTTTTGGAGTACCGGTAGTAGTATTTTTTATAGCAGCTTTGTGAATTTCCTTCTTCATCGAGCGGCCAGAATCCAAAGATCATGTGTTGAGTGTATTCCTCAACTACAAGCCCATCTCTAAACATAAAATTCAGTCAAAAATGTTGGCAGCAAGGCATAAGTGTCTTTATTTCCTTTTAGAGAAATCATGTTTGTTTCTTCTGCAAAGTTAGTGGAACATTACTCTCGCCCTTTGACTTCTCCTCTTTGTCTTGCTTTCTTTCAGATCATAAATTTGTCAAAGAGAAATGCATGAGTTGATATTATCTTCAACCTGATTTACAGCTTCATTATAGCTTATTTGACTCAGCAATACCCTATACTTATTTGTTCTTTGCATTGTGTTTCAGCTCTTCCAGTCCTGTAACCGGCGTGTGGTGTGTGTGGTCCAATGATTCAAGCATGCTGAGGTTTTGTCCAGGGTCAAGCTCACTGACTTTTACTGCGCAAAACACAATAGACATCTCCCATCAGAGAATCATTTTGACACTACAAGAACGGATGAAAGACCACGCCACTCTCGAAATGGTTGGCCCATACACTAAAAACATCTTCAGTAGTAAAAACATCACTATCACACATTTATAACACCTTTTAAGAAGTAACTATGGTATCATTAAGCCTATTATTATGTGCAGATCATAAATCTAGCTTCTGTTAGACATTCCACTAGACTAACATGCATGTGTACCTGCTTAAGTAATGCATTTTTTCCAGGTCAATGTACTTGAAATCTATGGCGACACTGACCAAAGTGAGAAAGGGGAGCATTTTATTTTTACAGGTATGTTGGTTTTGTATTGAAAACAAATATCTTACATTTTCCTTTTTTCTTTGGGTGCACATACACAAAGTGTTACATTATTCTCACGGCAAGAGCCTAAGTTACTCAATCAAATGGTTAACAGTTTTTGGCAGGCTTGTTTAAAAAATATACAATTTATTTGCTGCTTTATTTAGCTGTATGTAAAATGCTAAAAGAGCCTTCAAAAGTCCACTTGGATACATGTACAACAATATAAATCTGACATTACATTCAGTTATTCATCACTTTCTTTTTCTACGTAGAAGCTTTCTACATTTACTCACAAAATAGTGTTCTACCACCTCTGTTTAAACTTCATTTGCGGCTGAGTTGAAGTGGAGAAATGTTTTCCTATTCTGTTTTTAGTGTGACATACACTAGCTGGCATGCAACTAAACACAGATAAAGATCATAGCAGCCATAGATTTAAGACTGCACTTTTCCTGTTCCAAGGAGCATGTAACCAGCCCTGTTCAAACACCAGGTATCTGTCTGTTAAACTGGAGTTTGCGGTAACCATGGTGACGGCAGGCTCATATCGACTTTTTGGAGGTAGCAGGAAGTGTGTCTCAGTATTGATCATAACTCTTTTCCTCGAATTCAGTCACTGTCCATTTAGTCTCTGAATAACAAGTTCACAGTAGGTAGTATTCGCTTTCTGAAGTGAATGCAGTTTTTAACATATGGTTGGCAAAAAGAAGATCAGTGGTTTCATCCGAGGAGGACATTGTTTTTCTTACCAAATTATGTTTTTTTGCACAGGTTTTAAAGAAAAGCTGTGTGTTGAAGAGACAGAGAAAAATAATGTAAGTGCACTCATACTTTATGTTGTGTTACACCCTGACGGAGTTTTTTTATTTGGTGAATAAATAGATGCATGTGTTTTTAAGGTTTTTGAGGAGCAACTTGTTCTCTCTTTGGACGATGACAAGGATGAAAAAGAGTGCTTGTCCTCATCATCTGGTAACACTTCATATATATATTATTTCTCATTTAGCCTTACCTTTTGATTTTGTAGCAATTTTAACTAGTAAATAAAAAAAACTAAGTCTGCTTAATTGAGCTAGCATCAAAATATATCACAAACATATTCACACAATTGAATCCAACATGGTATCAGATATTTTCTCATATTGTACAGCCCATACGTGGCAATCAACAATAAATAATTTGTGGAATAATCTGTTTGTGTTTTGAAGATAATGTAATATGCTTGCCTGCAGTCTTTCACTTGTCACATAACAAAATTGCTAAATCAATACTGCTTCAGTAGGAGATTCAGAGCAGAGTCAGGATCTCTGGAATCTGCTTCATCACTGGCACAAAAACTGGAATGGGGTCAGCACTGTGTCCCATACCCCTCTCCGCTGTCCCAGCCAGTGTCACCCCTCCTCCAGTTGTAGGACAGTGGAGCTCTGTAACTCAAGTGAAAGGGGGATCCTTAACAAGCCATAGTTTTTCAAAAGGTGACATTTTCACTTGCACCACATCCCGTAACATATAAAATCGAGTGGTATGCAAAAGTTGAATGAAGATTATAAGCTTGTGTACTGATAAAGACTTTGAATAGGATGTTTCTAAGTGTCGCCATGGTTACGGTCTGTGTTTTGAGGAAGGAAGCGCTCGAGGCAGGGGTCTGGTCTGCTGAGTGGATCTCATAAACTTTAAGTGGTGATATATGGCTGCACCAGTGCTCAGCAGTTCCCGTGATGGCATATTGTTTTGATACTGTTTAGCTGTGATAGAGAGCTGTGCAAATGTTTTAGGTGTTAGTATAAGTGTTAGGATAAAGTAGCAGTGTTTTTTTACATTTTGTCATTTGTCTTTTATCACTAAATGGAAGCAAGAAATTAATAATTTTTACTGTGGTCATGACATAAGCCCATTGCCCTGGTTTCTAGTTAGTAAATATCTTCATCTAAGACTGGTTTATCTCCACTAACCTGACCTAAAAATAGAGTCCATATGGGATTAGCATGAAGAGACGGAAAGATGTGAACAGCCTATTGCCGCTGATTAAATGACTGGAAGAACCTACCTGTCTTTCAAAAATGTATACTACAAGCAGTCACTTAAGTGGATTTAGATATTTCTTCTGAATACCCACTTAAAACAATGAACTAAATAATAAATTGTACATAACAGTAACTGGCCTTGTATAACACCAGTGTGAAATGTAAAAAAAAAACAGGCAGAAATATAAAAAGTTAAACAACCAGCGAGCCTTGAACTTCTGCCATGCAAGGCCTCCTGCTAACATCTTCCCTGGGTGGGATCAGTGGAAAGGAAATTCCTCTGCAATGCCCAGGATTTCCTTTACATTACTGCTGGCATGGCTGGCCCAGACATCAAAGCCTGCCTCTGAAAGTTTACAAAGTTCTCTGAAAATTGCATCTCCTTAGCTTGGGTTTTCTGCATTGTTTTACCCACCACCATGGATGCAAACTGTACTGTACTTTTTTATATAATCATATTTTGGAGAAGAACCTTGAAACCATATACAGTAAAGCAGAGGTGGGTAGAGTAGCCATTCATTTTACTCAAATAAGAGAACATTACTTCAAAATTTTACTCAAGTAAAAGTCAAAAGAACTCATCCAAATAAATACTAAGTAAAAACAAATATTGCATTGAATGTTAACTTGAGTATAAACTAAAACATGCCCAATAGACTCGGTACATCCTGCCGCGGCTTCGGCTTCGGCTTCGGCTGCGGCTGCGGCTTCGGCTGCGGCTTCGGCTGCGGCTGTGGCTGCCCACTGCTCCGGACAGGTTGCCCCAGCAGCCTAATCTTAACCTTATATGTAACTGAGTAATTATGATTACCGGTACAGCTCTACCCACCTCTGCAGTAAGGCAATAAAACATCCATTCATTCAGACATATCAGAATGCGTACATGTATGTCTGTTTTTTTGTAGTTAAAATGTATATCAGGTGTTGGTAATATGTTTGTATCAGGTCTTTATGTGACCAGGGGTTTAAAAAAACTGATGCTGAGTAGTTTTTCCTCTTTTGACAGTAACTGAGAATCCACTACAGCTCAAAGCAGACCATAGCAAATACAATGACACTACTGCTCACCCTCTTTTCCCAATGAACACCAACAGAGATCAAGAGGACACATCTATGACACAGGTTGGCCGTTGTTTTTACGATTTCTCGATTCAGTAATACATTAAGTAATTGTGTCTATTGCGTTCTTTTCAGGAGCGTAATGCTGATATTAATCTAAAAATTGCTGGAGTGACAAGAGACAGCACAAAGACAGACAGTGGGTTATGGGACGCAGTGGACACCAATGACATCCTAATGACTGCAGATAAACCCCCACCTTATTTAGATCCCCATCTCTCCCAGTGTACCCCAGCTGGACAGGTATCTGCAAGTCTGAACGATCCTTCCTGTGCAGAGACAGGCGACCCGTGTGACAGTTCCCCCATGGACAACTTTGAACTAAGGTATTTACGTATGTCTAGGTTTTGGTTTTTAACAAAAGTAGGACTGGATAGTATATTGAAAATTGATTGTTGTCAGCAAATGGAATGTTCATAACACAAAAATAGGCAATACTGTTTAGGTTAGCATCGGTACACATTGTACATCTTACACAAATATTTGTCCCATTAGCGCTTTAAATAAGCTCTGAAGTAACAAAAGCCTGATTTAGTCCTGATTTAGTCCTCCGTTTAGTCTGGGTTTAGCCTTCGATAAGTCCCCATTTTGATTAGTAAAATGTCTACTATCTGCTGAACTCTAAATTAATAATAATAGCAGAGCAGTTAGTGTTATTTCCTCCCAGCATGGAGGTTGTGGGGTCCTGACTACAGTCTCTGTGGTGTTACTGAATTGTTATTGTCTAGTGAATGAATGTGAGAGTGAATAGTGGTCTGTTTGTCTAGGTCTCTGTGTCACCCCTGCTATTTGGGCCATTGCCCAGGATTTACCCCACTTAATGGCCCATAGTTGCTGGGAAAGTCTCCAGTGGCTCTTGTATGCATGGATTAATTAATCAATATTGCGTTCATAAATATATTCTACAAAGTCATCGCATTTTGCAAGTTTTTTCTGATATTGCGCAGCCCCAATGAAAAGCTTTATTTTCTTGTGTAACTTTCTGATCTTGTTGTTTTAAAGTCCTAGTCTTGTGGCTCTGGAAGTAAACAGTGAAGATGACAGCACTGAGCCAGTGTCACCGCTCTCTCCTTTCTTGCCTGATGGTGAACAAAGTGATGGGAAACTAGAAGCTTTTAGACACGTTACTCTGAGTTGCGCCCGCAGCCAGTCCGCTTCTTCATGTGAACACACCTCAAAGGTAAAGTCCTCTGTGGCATGCTGTCATCACAAGTGTAAAAACAGTCAGTGTAATATATTTATTCTATCTTTAGAAACTAAACCAGGATATCCGACTGCGTTCCTACTCCTATTCCTCCTCCAAAGTTGGTTTCCGATCTGTGCAACGTACACGGGATGTCAGCCCTGGTTAGTATCTATACTACTTACAACACTTTACGTTTAGTCTAAAACTAACCTAAACTAACCTGACCTGTTTTGTGCGTCACAGTAGTGCAGTCACTATTCTTTGCCTCTGGCTGTTCACATTACACATCCCCAACAACTTTGCATACATTGTATTCAATAGGCGATATGTAAAAAATGTTTAGGCTAGTGTTAGAAAATGCAGTAAGTATCAATGTTTAATGAGTATTGTTTTGTATTTTTTTCATGTGAGCAAGAAAGTACATGTATAAAGGATTTTTTACAGTACCTCACCATTGACATAAGTGACATAAGCCCATTGTCATGCCAAGTAAATATTTTACCTTGTTCAGCTCCACAAACCTGGTGGGAGGTACCTACCTTCCATCAAAATGTTTACACGTTGACTTTTGAAAGTTAGTCACATGACCGGATTTTGATGTTTCTTCTTTGTGCTTACTTTGCATTTCACAGTTTTGTGTAAAAGAAAACCTTAAACACCTTTTTTTTAGTTGATAAACTGTATTTGTGGGGTTTTAATAACAATTCTTGTCAAACTTTTAACATTATAGTATAAACAACACTTTAATAGCGTGGCGTTAGTCATTAGCACATTAGTATAGATGTCAGTGCATATCACATTAAATATGTTTTTATTTAATCATCATACGTTTTTTTTTTAACACAACAAATATTATGAACGTATGAACTTATAGTGCGTAGAGGTGTTAGTTGATGTGTCCACTATACTTTTTAGACCCTGTGCTGGACACCGTCAGTTATGGCCGATCTCTTCTTCAAGCCCTCTCTCTGTCTAAATCTTTGTCTCTTCTACATCCTGGTAGTAAGTACTGCCATCTTACTCTGGGCATAAGCAGCAGCTTTTGGTTTCATCCGCTGTAGCGTGCTTACTTTTAAATGCCTAACCCCATAATGGTAATATCATTGTCTTGAGAGCTGCTAAGCGTCTTCTCGCATGCCTGATCCTGCTTTCAGCGTGACCATACAAGAGCATAATTGTCTAAAAGCTTGCATTTAGTGGAAATTATTGGTTGCATTGTGTCTACTGCAGCATTACTGTATTGTTTCAATGTCTACAAATCTAAACTCGTACTCGACACTCGCTGGCCACTTTATTAGGTACACTGTTTGTTGTATATCTATCATCTGAAACCAGTCTGGCTATTGTCCTCTTGAACTCTAGCAAGGCATTTTTGCTACAAAACTTAAAATTCTGTTCAATTACCAGAAATAAATTAGGCATTAACCAAGATTAAACAAGGTCAAAACCTCAGGACTCAGTGCATTGAGGTGCTGCAGTGTGCAAGCATCAGAACAGGTGTACCCAGTATGGTGGCCAGTAGGTGCATAGTATATTAAATTATAATTATGAAACCCTAGACGTAATTTCTCCATGATTTATGTATTTTACCCACTTTTTTTATTCACAGAGCAAAGAGCACCCAGTATTGCAGAACAGTCACACGAGAAAAGGTATGCCTATTATTTTGGTTCTGTTTTTCAGTTTAACTACTTTTCTCAGTATTTGTGAGCAGAGGCTAGTAGAGTAGCCAATACTTAAAAAAAACTACTTAAAAATAGTATTAGTCAAATCAAAATAAAAGGTAATTATATAAATGATTCAAATAATTTACATTTTCAGACAAAAGCTCATGCCAATACATCACTGGTGGAAGGGTCTATACCTACATAATGTATAGATAGACTATATAGAGTTCTGTTATTTCAAAGTAAAAGTGAAATGTATTCATTAAACCTACTCTTGAAAGTAGATTTTTTTTTTAAAAGCTGCTCAAGTAAATGTAACTCATTACTACATTAGCCATCTCTGCTCAGTACTAGAGAGTAACTTGTGTGTAGCCATGACTATGAGGTTGCTAGGTGACATCAGGCCCTCTGTGAAGTTTGCTGCTGTTTTTTTATGAAGCCCTTTTGTTTGTGAGAAGCAGAGCAGGTTTTATGTGTATTGTTTTGATGTCTTACCACAAGACCATAATACTGTGTTTGGCATGCACAACCTAACAGCATTCTAGTTTATGCATTCAGTATTTTGGTATAAGAACAAACAAGAGGAAGATGTTTCTTAACTCAAAAATAAAATCTCATTAAAAAAATATAATAAGAAAATGTTATGCCTTGTCTCAATTTGAAATAATATCAATTCAAATTTAATTTTGATGATGTGCCTCATGACCACCACAGTTTGAGATTTCAATTGCGTTTGGAAAGCTCCCTCTGGTGGAGCAACCCAGGTACTGACATATCTTTAGTTCTACTCCCTCATTTTATAGTTTTTTTTCCTCATTGAACTGCTAACATATTATATTTACATGTAGAGTTTTTTCACAGGGAGCTTAGTTTCCGTAAACGTGCTCAGTCCGCTGATGATGATTCAAATATTGAGCTGGTTGAGTCCCTCCAACATCTCACTCTGTCGGAGTTCCTCAAAGAGTATGTGATGAAACTAAATTGCGTAGATACAACTAATCTCTGATAGAACCGTATAATTTACTTAACATCTAACAAGATTTTTCCCTCAACCTAAGACAAAATGCTAACTTTGTTACTAACATAATTCACCAAAAGGTACATTTCTCAAACTGACTATTTGCATGTTTGTAACTAACTTAACCCTAACAGTAAAGAATGAAGACCTACTAATTTCTCCATAATTTGGTGACTAAAAAGTGGTATTGATGCATGTGTACTGATTTCTCATTACTGGCCACTGAGGCAAGTATTCTAGCCACTTAACACAATGTAATTCTTGTAATATTCTAAAGGCACATTTATTTGGACACGAAAAAATAAAAATAAATGCATGTTACTCTTAAGTTCCAAATATGGGGCACATTAAAACATGGCACATCAAAGTCAGTCCTGTAACAGTTCATTGGACAAAGTGAATGTGTTACTAGCCACAGTGGAACTCTATGCTATATTTAAGGTTCATTTTTTAATATTCTTGACTCTGCTCTGAATTTTTTAATATTCTTACACTGCTCTGGATTTCACTAATGATCTTGCACCTAGTGACTAACAAATAAAATGGCTAAATAATACTAGCATTGATTTTAATATAACTCTGACATTGTCTTTTACTCTCATCCAGAATTGAAGAGGAGGAGCTGGATAAGTATAGCACTCCAACCAAGGTGGAGTCTGAGAAGCACAAAGTGATTCGAACTTTTAGTTTCCTCAAGAACAGGATGTCCACTAAATCCAAGGTAAACATAAATCAGTCATTCAATACAGGTATCGCTTGAACAAACAATTTATTTAACATGAACAAGCCTCTATATTAGTTGTTTGTATTAGATCAGTGGTTCTCAAACTGTGGGACGAGTATGGTTAAGATCTTGTTTAGATCTGGAATAGAGCTTATTTAAGTCCTGGTTTAGACCCTGTAGAGTTTTTTACCTTGTTTAGACCAGTTTTAGTCCTGTTTTAGACTTATAAAACCCCAGGTAATTTGGATAGACCTATCTTAATCCTAGCTCAATCCAGGTTTAGACCGTTTATTTCAGTTCAGTATTTCATTTTAGTCCTATAAAATCGATAACAAATATTTTGAGAAGCTGTACTTGATGGGAAAAAATTGTGAACCATTCTGTTGGGTAACACAGAAACTCAAAGAGGAAACGCGTTTGGAAATGCGTTCAAGGTCAGAATGACAGTCCAAACATGGTGTCCGACCTCTTTCCTTTTAATAATTAATCCCTTGTTGAGGCGTCAGTTCAGCCAATGGGAGCCTTGTATTGGAAGTTCCATGTTTTTTGTGCCACATTCCACTTCCTTGTTTTTTAAGGGGATCCTAATCAGTACATCCCCTTAAACGGAGGCGTGTTTAGTGTGCAAATAGAAACTAGACAAAGATCACTTCTACTTTATAACACAATGACTTCAGCCAGACGTTGAACCTTAGCGTATTTAGTTTGGGCCGCCGGTGTGTTTTTTGGACTGATCCTACTTATGGCATGGTTTTCGAAGGGCAAGAAAGACAGGGAGGCTAAGGACCGGCAGTTTAATGGACATCGGTTTTCCTCTGGCGCGTGTTTGGGGCCTACGGTGTGTGTGGTGTGTGACAAGCCAGCAACAGGAAAGGACTTTTTGCATTGTTCTGGTAAGTAAAGATAATGGAAGTAAAAGCTAGAGTTGCACAATGTATTGCAAAATTATTGCTGTGGCAGTAACATACATACAAATTATATTGCCATGGTCCTTTTTGTAGACTCGGGTTTTGATTTTGAAGCAATTTTAATTAGTAAATAAAGGATGTATTTCATGTGTAATTGAACTTAAAAATAACTCAAAATATCACCGAAATATAGTTTTTTTGCTCTATTCTACAAGGTTAACATATGTGCTTCTCTAGTAAAAATTAAAGTAACAATCTGGACAACAAACTTCTAATTCAAATTGATATGTTTGCGTTTCAGTTTGCACAGCCATTGTCCATAAAGGCTGTAAAGAATCTATCCCCCCTTGTTTAAAGGTGAGTAGTTTGACCTATTATTCATGTGATTGACTTATTTCTACAGCGTCTTGTCTTTATGTTGGTTGTTTAAATTCCTCTGTCATTTAGACTTTCCAGAATAAGTATACCGTTCCCATGGTAAGAATCAAGACAGCATCCCTCCCACAGAGTAAGTTCACTCACGGGTTAGGAGGATTTTTTTCTCTTCATATGCTTTCACTCTCATGACAGCACATACGGACATTGTTGCGTTACGTTAGTTATTTATAACTATACCACATCAGATGTAGTAGTAGTAGTAGTAATAAGTTCGATGAGTTGAGTTTCCTTTTGTACTCTCTAATTCACCATACTTTATTCTTGTACTTGAGTAATACTATTTTGAAGTAGCAATACTCAAATACTTCAGTAAAGTAAGAAATACAAGGATTTGCTCATTATTTTCTATTTCTGGCTGTCTGATTACAATCAAATTTACAAAATACATCGGACATTACATGTACATGAGTAGATTTTTCACTTTTTTTATTCTCACTTCAGCAATTATTTGGATGAGTACTAAAATACTTAAACATATTGATGTATCTGTAATCTTTATTGAGTAGAACTATTGACTACTGTATCCACCTCTGCAACACATCCTGCTAAATTAGCCTTAGTTATTTAGCCAGTTTTGTTAAAAATGCCAAACCGATCCTTGACTTTGGACTGTAAATACTCATATATACGAGTTTAAATTGATATTTTATTTTTATTTTATTTTTTTCTACAGATTTTACAGTTCGAGAGAGCCCAGCACAGTACATTATTTCTACCTCTACTTTTCTGCCTGCTGTAACCCCTGAAGAAAAGAAGGACAGCGGAGCCATGCCATGTCTTCTATCTCAAAGCACTGACGGGTCATTACACTACATTTATTAACATACATAAACACTGTGCTTGATTAACTTGGCCAAAATTAATCTCCTTCAATTTTTACCTCAGGCTCAATGACAATTCAGAACCAGAATCTGATCCCTCTAAAGTGACCAACCAATCAGAAGAGCTCCTAACCACTCCAGTATCCTCCACGTCCACTGAATTTGGAGAAGGTATAAGATCCATCTGCCAGGGAATTAACAGCTGTTTATTCTTTGATTCTTGATAGCAGTTATTTGCACTTATGCCCATTTGCCTCTGACTAAATCCCATGTTTTGAGGCTCAAAAATGTATTGGCTATTATACTGAGCTTTGATTATACAGTACATCTCAATTGTCCCTATTCCACCCTTTAGATTTGAACCCCTCTTTCTATTCACTTATAAGACTGATTGTAGCTCCTCCTTTATTCTTTCTGTTAGATTGTGTGGATGCATATATTTTCAAAGACATCTTGGCTGATGCTGCAGATTATGAAGCGGAGTCATGGAGTTCATCGGTAGATCACAGATTTTATAAGAAGCAGGACAAAAATGCCATTAAAAGACAGGATGTAATCTATGGTAAGTGGCACACACCTTGAAATGTAACACTAAAATCTAACTTTCCTCATATTTGATGTTGTTTGTATTGCAGAGCTGATGCAGACGGAGATCCACCACCTCCAGACCCTTCACATCATGGCGGAGATCTTCAGACGAGGTGTGAAGGAGCAGGTGCAGTTAGATGCAGAAGCAGTGGAGCGGCTCTTCCCGTGTCTGGACCAGCTGCTGCTCTTCCACCATGGCTTCTTCGCTGCCCTCAAAGAACGACGTCAAAACTCTGCACAACCACAAGGACAAAAGAACTACCTTATACAGAGGATAGGAGATGTGCTGCTTCAACAGGTCTGAGCTTGGAAGATGTTTTATCGAAATGTGTTGATGTTGCATCTTCACTCATTGTATGTTTTCTATGCAGTTTTCAGATGACAATGGAAAGCAAATGACACATTTGTATGGGGAATTCTGCAGTCACCACAATGAAGCAGTTAGCTTTTTTAAAGAACTTCAATTAAATAACAAGAAATTTCAGAATTTTATCAAGGTACTATAAAATAAAACATCACGTTTAGACAAAATCAACTGAATGTGACAACACTGGATTTGCAAACATATCTTGTTTTATTTTTTTTTGTGTTTAAGCAACAAGGAAATAATTATTTAGTGCGAAGGCGGGAAATCCCAGAATGCATCTTGCTGGTAACTCAAAGGATTACCAAGTATCCAGTGCTTCTGGAGAGGATACTGCTGTACACACAAGGTCAGTTCTCTACTGCCCTCCGCTGGACACATTGTCATTAAACGTTCAGTCCCACATTTAAATACCCTCAGCCCTGGACAGTGGCACACAACACTGAGCTGAAGTGGGAATGAAATAGTTGGCACAGGATCAACACTTTGCCAAACCAGAGTCCAAACTCCCAGTAGATATGCGAAAAAACATGTCAAGAATGATAACATTGATTAAGAAAAGTGTTTACTAATAGTTTGGGTATTTTGTCAAAATCTAAATTACAAATTTATTGATTGGTTTAGAAAAACAATAATAATAAAATGAATTGTGTTCAGCTGCTTCACAGATACATCAAAAACATTTTACCATAAATATATAAGAACGTATAGAAATTATATTTTGCGGCACCATTTCCAACCAGTACTGATCCAATAACTTTGTTGAAATTAATTTGAACCCTAAATTGGGCCAGTATATGAATATTATTTTAACTGTAAACTTCAGCGTTCTCCTCATTATTTCTTTCCTTCAGGTGGGACGGAGGAGCACAGTGATATTTCCAAAGCACTTGCTCTGATTCGAGAAGTGATAGCGGCCGTAGATCTACAGGTCAGTAAGTACGAACGGCAGCAGAAGTTACAGGAAGTGTGGACCCGAATGGAGAATCGCTCTGCAAAGCTGAAGAATGGACACCTCTTCCGAAAACACGACATGATGAGGCCTGGACAGACACTCATTCACCAGGGAATACTGCTGTGGAAGTCTGCCACAGGGCGACTTAAAGGCAGGCCAATTTATTTTATTTACTGACTCTTGGTGTGCAAACAAATGTGGCATATATTGAACTTTTGTTTTCTTATTTTGTGCAGATGTCCTGGCCCTTCTTCTAAGAGATGCTCTAATCTTTCTACAAGAAAAAGATCAGAAATTTGTTTTTGCTGCTGTGGTAAGTACAAAATGATGTCATTATTGTGACGGTTGACAGCTTTAATGATTTTGTATTTGAAAATTCTAGTTGATTTGTATATTTTTTATTTTTTTTAATTGGCTGAAATCAATTTGGATACAGATCTTTTTAACATGTTTTTGGTATGCTATGTTTCCTATGTTTTTCATACATACGGAAAGGAAACTAGTCAATCATAATGGTAATCACTGCTGTTAAATCTCACATTAACAGTGTGAGAAAAAGTAGTAAATAGACTTTTTGAGTCCATACTTGCTTTTTGTCCATTGAGCTTAATGTCTGCTGGCTTTTCTTTCTCTGGCTATTTCCAAAATTATGCAAAATATAGGCTTTATATGCGTGGAGTGGAGAAAACAATGTTATATGTTTGGTTCTTAAATATTAACAAACTAGTTTCTGAAGTTATCCTTTTTGCAGAACCGTTTAACATGGGCCATCTACTATAGGCGGATACCGATATCAGTCAACCTTGTGAATATTGGCTGATACCAATGTTGAGCTGGTATATCTGTTTATTTTTTCCATTTGTCTTTTCTTAACTCTGAATGTGTCTCAGGACCAGAAGCCTCCAGTCATTGCTCTGCAGAAGTTAATTGTGCGAGAAGTGGCCAATGAAGAGAGAGGGATGTTTCTGATCAGTGCCTCCACAGCGGGTCCAGAGATGTACGAGGTCCACACAGCGTCTAAAGAGGAGCGTAACGCCTGGATGAGACTGATACGAGAGGCTGTCGAGAGGTCTGTGGATCTGAAGCAACATGGAGAATTAAATAGTAAATATCATACGATGTAATTTTTATGGATGATGTTGTTTATTTTGGCTCAGCTGTCCCGAGGAGGAGCAGGACTACACCAGTGAATCAGAAGAGGAGAAACGAGCCGCTGAAGCTCGGATACAAAAGATCCACAAATTACAAGGTGATAACACAATTTTTATGAAGTTACCATTGCATAAATAGCAGCATCTGGAAGATCAAGTTGGTGGTTCAATCCTCACCCAAACCAGTTGATAGTGCTGTTGTGTTCTTGAGCAAGCCACTACATTCTCCTTGCCAGAATGTATGAATGTGTTTGTTTGGTTGTCATGTTGTATGTTTGGTGCCACATCACGATCAGTTTGCCCCAGGGCAGTTGTGGATACAGTGATCACTTACCACTAAAACTTGTAAAAATGTTTCTAATCGCTATTATACCTTTTTAATACAACAATTTGTGAAGTTTTTGAGCACAATATTGTTATTAATAACTTTTGTGACACTGTGTTGTAGAAAGTCTGACAAGCTACGATCAGCAGATATGCTCCAGTCTGGAGGAGAAGCTACAGATCTATGCTGAGCTGTCTGCAGTTACTGGGAAAATGGACAACGCTCTTGTTGAGCCAAGACTGTTGGTCCAGCGACACCAGGAGGACACGCCCCAGGCAGCTTTACTGTTGACTGCAGCTCTGAGAGAAGGTGGGACATTTACATTGCTTCTATGTTGATTAATACTGTGGTTCTTTAAACATTTTGCATCAAGTACCATTTTGTTGGACAATGATCAATGACAAATGTAATGTATATGTAAATGTAATTGAGAAATGCAACACTAAATTAGGTCAAAATGGACAAAATATCAAAACCAGGATTTTTCTAAAACAAACTTCAGACCTCATGAGTACAACTAGCCACCAGCGGTTCATGTACCACAATTTGAGAACCATTGTGTTAACAGATTTACTCAGGTATAAAAGAACTTCTACGTAGCAAATGAATTGTTTTTCAGGTTTTTTTTGTTGTTGTTGTTTTTTAGCTGAAAAGTTGGAAATTATACTTTCGCCAAAGACATGTTCCCCTCCCAGGAGCAACTCTGAGTCAGACGTAGAGATTCCTTCAGATATAAAAACAGACCCTGAGGCCAGTGAGGAGACCAAGGCCCAAGAGCCAGCAATGCAGAAAAAAGACATTGACTCAAAGGTACAGATTTATATTTCTAAATAAATATAGTAATTATAACAGACAATATATATCAGTTGTTTCTACTCCAATAAAATATTTTGGATACTACTTTTACTCTTTCCACTTCTGCTGTACATAATCCAATGATATGATGCACAGATATACTGTATCAGTTCAACACATCGTTATATTTACAATTTGACCTAATATTGGTATCGGCCTTTACATATAGACGATGTATTAAAAATAGTCAGCCTACTGAAACATATAATATAAACAATATGTCTGTGTCAGTGAAGAATATTGATGCATCCCTAATTTGAACCCTTTCCACCTTCAACGTCCATGTGAATAATTTAGTACAGTCTGAGAATTACTTTTCAGTCTTATTGGGATAAATAATTGAACAGCCTATAATAAAGGAAGAAGTCATTTTATTACTCCTATACATCACATTGAAACTTCTTCCACGGTGCTTTGTGCTGCTGCTTACAACCTGTGAGGTAAATGTGTCTTGGTGCAGTGAAATATTTTAAAACAAAATTTGGCAGTGTTAAAGGAATTAGTACGACCACCAGGTGGCGCTACAAGATAACTAATAAACAGTCAATAGAAGAAGCCAGCTGGTTTTCTACATAGACGTTACAATCCTTGAACATTGCAGAAGATGTATATTGAAGAATTATAATATATAACTATAATAATTTTTATGATTTATTTTTCTATTGACAGGTAACTCAGAGTGTTCAAAGTCTGACTCAGTTACTCTACAGTCTGAAGGTGAGAAAATACGATAAATACATCTCCCTCTGCTTAGAAACTCACAGCAAACATGGTTTTATATGTATCTTCAGTAATTCAATTAAATACAATTTTATTTGTATAGCCCTATATCACAACAAAGTTGCCTCAGAGGGCTTCACGGAAGGAGATGTATGTAAACAATAAACAAGGTCATTGCAAACAATAACAAAGTTAACAGACAATCAATAAATAATAAACACAAACAAAAAAGGACTGTGTCAGGACATCTCCTGTCCTTAGACCCTCTATCTCGGTCAGGAAAATCCCACAAAAAACCCATTGGAGGGAAATGGTTTGGCCTGTGTAATATTTGCATAGGGCATGTTTTGGGCATCTGCATAAAATAATTTTCATATTCAAAATGTGTGATTTTTTTACTATGCTGGCATCTTTCAAAGAGAACTAGTTCAACTGCCAGTGTATGAAACGAGCACAAAGGGAAGTGTCATGAAGCAATTTTAAAAGCAGAAAAAAAATGTCAGCTATCTTCTAAACTCATTTTATTATAATATTGACTAATATTAATTTGTTCAAAGCCTCATTCTTAGCATCCACAAACTCTTAAATGCTGGATGTTATGTATCCAAAAGTGTGTATATTGTGAACAGGATGCATTATACTAGTGAAACAAGTCTTCCTCAAAAAAGACTAGGGTATAGAATATTTAGCATTATTAGTAAATAAGGTTCACTTTTAGGTAAAAAATACTATCATGTGGGGCCATCGTAGGAAACATGGTGTTCATTCTGCGATTTACATTATCTTTTGTCAATGCCTGATGGTTGATAGAAATTATTATGGAGGCTTTATATCCGCTTGAATCTCATCGGTGTCTCTATCTATGCCAGGCCGCAGTCACCCTACAGGACAGCTGGTATGAAGTCCAGCGACTGTTCTCCTTAGAAAATGATCGCCCTTCGCCTCGCGCCCAACACCGATTGCATTTCTCCAGTCTGCGGACCAACACCCTTCAAGAACAAGAGAAACAACGCAACCTGGAGAAGAGGAAAGAGGAAGTGGCCACAGCTCAACGACTTCAGGGCCAACTACGGCAGGACAGAGAGCGCTGGGAAAGGGAGTGCCAGGCAAGGGAGAGCCAGCAGGAGGAGCTAGAGAGACAGCTGCAGGAGAGGGAGAGGCAGTGTCACCTAGAGGCCGAGAGACTGAAGCGGGAAAAGAAAGAGTTGGATGAGCAGTTGGTGGAGTATCAGCAGAGCTTGGAGAGACTCAAAGAAGGACAGAGGAGTGTGGAGAAGGAGCGCGAGAAACTACAGACACAACAAAGACTGCTGCAGAGCTGGAGGCACAGTCAGAGGAGCCAGCCCATAGCCATACCACATATGGTCATCCCGTTAGACGTGCAGCAGGTAGTGAAGATGACACCCTCATTTTATTTCTCTCAGTTCAGTATAATACCAACTATTATCCAATTAAGGTTGCATTTATGAATCCGGCCATCTACAACTTCCAAAATGGTCAGATTTTGTGATGCTATTTTTATTTCATATACTTTTTCCTAGTTAATAAATATGAAATTGGTATAAGTTAAGATTTACTAGTCAAAACTGGGTGAAAATCAAAACTTAACAAAGCCCAAACCAGCTTCCAACCGGGAATAAACTAGGAGTAAAATGAGGACTGAAGTAATCTTTTTTTATCACAATAATACATGTATTTTTCTGCCCAAATGCCTGCAGTATAAACTAAACTTAAATGTACTTTCTAAATTCACTAATGTGTCCACTATCACGCCGTCACACAACGCAGCAGTGTTATGACATACATGCTGCTATAATGAGAGCGTTTGTCTTCGTGCTGCAGCAGCGCCTCTCGCCAATAAACATTGTAATGATTGATGATAATTAAAGCACTGTAAATGAAAGCACCAGCAGAATAATTAAAACCAGAGGCATGTGGCCCATGGAACTAATCAATCGTGTTTTAACACCATTTCTTAAAGCATTGACACTCTGAACAAAGTGTGCACCAGTGAATTTCCACTGTGGCTATAGGGCATACAAGGGGATGGATGCAGTTTCTCATGCCAGTATTTACCTAATTATATCGGCGAAACAACGATATTATGGAATCACGTCGGTGTTCGTCCACATCCGCAGATCCTCAAAAACGAATTGCCGGATCAGTTTCAACATTTGCACACAGGTGCATACCATAAAGACGCTGAACTGTATCGATTTGGGTACTACTTTAATGAATATTAATTAAGTAATTAATTAATAACAGGCCAAAACTGAACGCAATAACTCAAAAAGTCTTTGCTGGATCTTTTTCAACTGTTGCACACAGGTACATATCATGAAGATGCAGAACTGGATTGAGTTTGGTACTTCTATGATTAATGACAATTAAATAATT
>JAVQKC010212276.1:0-10864 GCA_036025475.1 Philypnodon macrostomus
ATTACAGAGGTCAAATAAAGGATGCCTCTATAGCGCCCCCATGTTTATGACCCCTATGGGACCCTGGACACACTTACTTTGGCAGAGAGCAATGAAACTTGGTACAGTGATTCTCCACAGTGTACATTTTGCTGGTACCTGCAAGCCCAAAATGTAGTGCTCCTGAGACCTAACCACCAGACATTTTAGCGTCTACAAAAAGTAGGGGGCGTAAACACTTTCAATTACCCAGGCAACTCTGTGCCACTATCTTTACAGCCCTCTTAGAGTGACTTGATGTTCTGTTTTTTTCCCTCTGCACTTGTGCTTTGGCAGCGGTTGCAATCTCCCTGCGGGGGTCATTAAAGTTTCATCTCATCGCGTCTTGCATAAAAGTGTTTTACTTTTCTTGAAAAAAGAATGTCCCTCACAACCATGGTGCACGTTCTCAGGAAATCATAACTGACAAAGTTATGCCCACCGCGCCTTTCCACAACAGACATATTTGAAGCGAAACTCGACTGACATTCAATTTGAAGTAACTACTGGTTTTTAGGCTAGAATAACTAGGCTCCAGCTCAGTAAAAGTATGATCTTTTTCAGTTTGATATGTGGTGAGCAGCTCCACTTCTCCTGACAGTAAGACGTTCTTTGTAGGTCTTTGTATGACACATTTAGACAGAGATGGTAGAACTAGAACTACTAGAAGTACGATTGTTTTACCCAAGTTGAATTAAAAGCACACTGTTTTTTGTTAAAAGAATTCTGCAATCCCACATACTTTTCTTCTGTTGTTGTGTGTGTGTGTGGTGCCAATTTTAGCAACTATGGGCCTTAGACAGCATATACTCTGGACAACACAGAGACATACACAAACAGACAAAGCATTTACTCGTTCGTTAATTCATTATAGGCAATTCCGATCACACATTGTCCACTTGGATGTCTATGAACAGTGGAAGGAAGCCGGAGTACCTGGAGAAAACCCATTGAGGTGTACATGCAGACTTCACAAAGAGTTAGTTGGACAGAGGACACAACATCTTACAGACAGGAGTTCTATAACCGTCATTAAACCATGCACAACAGAGGAAACTACTGGAGTAACAATATCTAGTCACTTTCCACCTCTACTTGTACCATCTCTCTCTAAAATGATTCTCTTTGTGTGCAGTTGGCAGGAACATGACAGGCCCTCAGAGTCCTGTCAGAGGTGAGGTCTGTGTCGGGGGCCACCTGGTTTCCCTCGGGGGATATCATTTATGATGCTAATGAAATGTGAGTATGGTTAGGCTGTGTAGACTGGTGATGAATCCCCCACGCTGAGGTACTCATCCATCATGGAGGTGCCCTGGCCCGTACCAGCCTACAGGATGCCCTGGTCTGTTCCTCTCTGTGATTAATGCTCATACACCGTTCGTCTAAGATTATCTCCTCTGATTGTGTCATCTCTGCGCTATTGTGGCTGCGGGCTTGCTCTGATTACATCATCCACTCTTTTTACATACAAGGCATTCTGGGAAATATTTGACTGTGGTTAATGATCAAGGAACACATTTAGATTGCTCTGCAAAGATAATAGAATAGCAGAGCTGTGTTTTTTGGTACGTGCTTGTACTACAGCTGGGGATCATTAGCTACAATGTCTAGCTATTAACTTGATATATTTTGAAGATATCAAAATCATTAACTATGATACTATAAAACATTTTTCACTTTAGTAATTTTTCTAGCAACATAACTCAAATTTCAAAGTTCCAATTCCAACCACAATATGATTAAAAAGAAGAAATGATGGCCCACGGTTTAGCTCAGTCGGCAGCGCGTGCGGCCCATATTCAGAGGTCATTCAGTGCTCGGCCCGGTGTCGTGAGTTCGAATCCAGCTCCTGATCTTCTCCCTGGTTTCCTGTCCTATCAATAAAGCATACCAACCATAAACCAATGTTACATGTGTCTAAACGGATTGAGGATTTACCCCTGAACTTTTTAGTTTACAGGTTCTACGTCTCTGTAAAGTTCTTTTACTCTTCTGGTACTTTTAGTTTTCACTTTTTTCTTTCCAAAATCAATCCTCCATGACCACACATTCTATTTATCTACAGTAAATGGGGTGAGCTGGATGTATTCAAATTTCATTGGCTTAGAATTTGTTTATTTTTTGATGTGTTTTTTATTGGTTCCTCTTGTCAATTGCATTTTGAGGTTGTATGAATAGAATAAGAATTAGTATGGACGGGTGGTGATACGGCCACTATTTATTTGTTTTCCACTTCAGCCCCATGCCCATTACGCCTGATGAATCCTATTGTCTCTGTGCTAATGACATCCAGTCGTTTAAAAAAGGCAGTTGGGATTTTGAGCCATTACATTTATCTGGTCCATGTAATTTTGGTCAGCAGAGATCTGTTCCTACAACTGCTAAAATGAAAGAGTCTCTTTGGTGTGTTTTTATTGCAGTCTGCCAATATTTATCTATGTTGTGCCCTTTAGAACAGCAGTCATAATAAAGAGCTACAAATGTATGCAAATATATGCCAGTGCCGTTTAACTGCCCGTGGACACAACTCATTTGCATCAGCGCTGGATGTGAGCAGGGCTGTTCTCGTGAACTCTGAGTCGTTCTGGGTCGCGATATCATTTTGATGAGGTCAGGTAACTGTTTAGTGGTTATTGAAAATCTAAATATGATTCTGTCATTAAGGAAAACCATAATTAGACTTACATTGTTGGTTTAGTTAAGTAAGGTTCCTTTAGGCTTTTCCATTTTGATAGAGATTGGCTCAGATCAGTCTGTTTTCATTTGGTAAAAATTAAACTGAACCAGTCCACGCTGCGAAATACTAATTCCAAGGTAAAAATGTCAATGTTTCATGTTTGCCCTTACATACTGTGGTATACTGTTATGACAAGCAGATTCAATGTTATATGATGTCTCACATCAGCGCTTATCAGGGCTAGCTACTGTGTGCACACAACAGCATTGCCTTTCCTCCTGTCGCCTCCACTATCGCCCTCCACCTTGGTTTGATGAAGTGTGCCGCTCTGACCTTTTTGACCTTTGTCGTGCACACAGACCAGAGAGGCAGCCGAGCGCACAGCTGTTATAAGACATGAGGCAGTGCTCCATTCCAACCATATAATAGGTGATGATGTGTTACTGGGCCCCGCTCCATACAAACTGACACACCAACAAATGAATTAGCTGCACTCACAGTGGTCATTTAGTCTAGAAGTAGCAGGGATTTACTTAGTGTGAGATAGATGGGGGAATAATGAAGCAGGGGGAATTATAAGACATAAAATACATATACACTGATGTAATGTTTCAGATAATGTTTACACTTTTACAGACTGTCAATGAAGGCACCATGATGGGAGACGTGATACGTGCGCAGGGAGTTATGGAGAATAAGAACAGTTCTGGAGTTGTGGTAGAAATGCTTTGTGTCTGAATAATGAAAAGAGCTAACCAACACTAACTCCAAATCCAGCGTCTTTATGTATGACTGACGGGACACTTTATTAGGTAGACACTGTATTGAATAAAGTGACTCCAACAGGGTCTTCTGCTGCGGGGGCTTCAAGGTTGTTGTTGTTGTTCAGGCATGTTCTTTTGCAGACCATGGTTGTGAAGAGTATTTCTACCTATTGGCCAGATCAAGCCAAGCAAAAAGCCCTCTTTGACTTCTGCCATCAACAAGACATTTTTACCAGAAAATACAACTCACTGACTATTCTCCAACTCTAGAGATGTAATGGCCAGAGGTACACACAGACCAGTTCATGCCACGTTCCGATTAGTTCAAGAGACCAGTGATTTATACAGGTGATTTCTAGAGAGAACCATTGGAAGAAAAAAGTAAATGAATGGTACACAGTATATATCTTAAATTCTGTGTCATTTCAGTTGTGCCAGTGTCAAATGTAATCCTCTGTGGGACGGCTTCTCTTACATTAGCCCTGAGTGGTGGGGTGTGTTGTTGGAGACAGGATGCATGTACAGCACATGTACAGCACCAACAAGGCTTCATCTTCACAGAGCAGTTGAACAAGCTTTGATTTGCCAGGCACTCAGCCCACTGGAGGGGGCTCTCGCTGCCTGTCAAACAGACCACCATTTACAACAAGGTGTGTTTTTCAGCTGCTGCCGTTTACACACATTTGAGTCACAATGAGTTCTGTTCAGCCACACGCTGTCCCCTTATGCTCAATGTGACAATATGCTTCATACTGACACATACACTTCCTGCACCATCCTGCATGGCTTATACAAGCAATTCCACTCTTATTTCCATATGCCAAAACCCCTTACAACAGAAATCACACATACAAACGGACAATCATGTTTGAGAGTATTATTTTAGAGCTCACAGTGTGGGCAGATGTATTTACATTTAAGTAGATGCAATAAGTGGTCACTTTTATTTTCAGTGAGAATTTACTGAGAGTACGTCCAGAGAGTCACTGCATCATTGTAATGGAACTTAATGCTTACAACTTGAGCACACCTGTGTCTAAGCTCTTATTTAGACAGTCTAGAAATGCAATTAGTCCTCCTTGTTTATCCTGTGAGGAGCATTCTGCATGAGTCGAGAGGAATCTATTTTAGACATCACTCATTTAAACAGTCTGATTCAATGACAAGAACATAAGTACTTAACATATCGACATCTAAGTCCTGTCTTTAGTTACAGTAGAATGTGTGTTTATGTTCTAGTCAGTGTTGTACACACAGTCTGCTGTTTCTGCCCCTGTTGTTGTTGTTGATATGCTCCATGTTGTCCTCCCACTGAAGCAGTCAAGCAGCGACCTGCTGATTATTCACCGGGGCCATGCCTAAGAGGAAGTGACAGTGTGGTGAGTTCTAGACAGTGGTAATGCCTATATTTGTAGCCCAGCGGGCCGAGCTATAACACTTGCCATTTAATAAGCAACAGCCTGCAGGGAGCCCAGGGCTGGTTCATCCTTCAGGAGCTCAGAGCTGAGCAGCCTTCTACTGGGAACAGCAGCCATGCAGTCATCCGTGAGCTGCTGCTCAAGGACACTGTAAGTGCTGGACTGTCGAGTGCATATCACTGAGTCATCTACATATGAATCAGCCCTTTGGCTTGTGCTGAATGTTAAACTGTTAGATAGCACTGGTGTTATCTCATTATGAAGGGTCAGTTTTCTGTCTCATTCGTCCATTGGTATTCTCTGCACACAGGGCTCTCTTGTAGTCAACAGTCATTTTTCTTGGCCTGATATCTCATCTCTCCTGCTGTCACTGCTTGATTTGGCCCATCTCTGCTGCATTCTCTGTTCTTTAGCCCCAGGCAGCACCTCTCTAGTAGACAGAACTTTTCTGTGTGCCACAGAGTGATACAGTAAAAGCAGCTTGTCATAATGGCCCTCTTCCTCTGTAAATGATGGCACTTTTGTTATCACAACCTCTAGTCTTCATCTGTGAAGCTCTTGTCAAACAACAGGGAAGGTCAAAAGATACTCGTCCTCTTTAATGTGATGAGAGGCACATTTCTAATCACCAAGCACTGGATGGTTGTTATATGTACTGTGGTTTCGCTTCATAACTATGTAGTGACGTTTTAGAATTTCAAAATGCAGATTCATCATCCACGTTTTTTCTTCAGTAAATGCCCCCTTAAAAAATATTCATAATTTTCGCTCCAACAGAAGAGTAAAAGTGCCCTGAAATAAATGTTATGTGTTAAATTTCTTAATTTCATATGTGAATAAATGCAATATTAATATTTTATATAAAAATAATTGTGTGGCCGTATGACACTTTTAGTTTTACCAAATGACATTTGCAATTGCAATAAAAACCCTGGTAACAAAAATATTGGTACTATTCTGATGTTAAATTATTATAGTTCTTGACTTGAACAAAATATTAAAATGTAAACTTTTAGAGATATATTTGTCACACTGATATCCCAGTTCAGAAGAAAGTTCTGGCTGGCTTTAGCTGGTTGATGGCTCTGTATGGTTCTGTATGGCTCTGTATGGCACTGGAGTATTTATTCTATTATTGAGATTATCAACCCAACTTTCCTTAAACTTCTATACCTATTTTACTCCTACATGCAGACCACAGAATCCCTACACATATTTGCACTATAAGAAACACTATGTAGGTAGTAGGATGGGTGGACACCACACTGTGAATATAAGACTGAGATCATTGTCATCATACTTGAGGCACTAAAATACCCACTAGTTGTCAAATGGACACTGTCCTGCTGATGTGGATGACCATTTGGACTAAAATACTGCAGTATATCAGATCAGGCACTTCTCTTTTCTATAGTCTCCCCTCTCTAGCAACAGAATCTGCATTTATTTTTGTAAAGAAACACTAACTCTTTTCATTGATAGAAAAATGCTCTCTTAAAACATAAAAAATATAAAATATAGATTAAAACAGCCTAGCAAACTAACAACCATGTTCGTTATAGAGACTTAAAAGACATTTAACAGACATTGTGTTTTGAGATTCTTAATAACAGAAGTTTTATTGGCCACCTATTAGCAACATTTATGTTTGTCTTGTTTTGTAGACTTTGAATTTTGAATCTAATCTAATATTTATTAAATCTACAATTTAATGTTTGACACTTTCTATTTCACTTGGAAAAGGTGAAATTAACTTAAACTGAGGATCAAAATCTACACTTATGTCCAACTAGGATCCTCAGGGGTCATCTGAGTCATGTCATATGAGAGTTTTACCGTATGACATTGAAGGACGAACGTGTTTTTTGGTCCTAAACATTGTCTAAAAGGGTCTATCATGCTAATATTTATACACGCTCATCTGAAGACTATGGCAAACATTTGTGGATTTTAAATCAATTTTAGCAATTGTCTTCATTTATTTAAAGTGAAAAGAGTTTTACCGAATGACATTTGATCACTTTAATGTTAATGTTAATATTCTTCCAATTTGTTGTTTTTTAATACAATTTGAAAATTATGAAACTGGATCATGGAAGTGATATGAGATTAATCTACATTTATTCCTTATGGACATCCAAATGTAAGCATCACATCACTGACCCAACCCTGTTATTTTAGCCTTGTTATATAAATGTTTTACATTCTCGCTAGGATCAATTTGATAATAATGGAGAAATGCAAGGCTAAAGCAGTGCAGTTAAATCCTGTACCTCTGAGATATATACGGGCCATAATCCTTCATTTATGTATTGACACAAAGTGTATCCTTTTGCAGATGCACTCACAATCTCATGAAAATGGAGTGAATTTTCAAATACCTTTTAGCCCTGTTCTCGATCAACTTTCCTTTTCATCCATGGACTCCTGCAGCCGTCCTGTAACATTTGTTGCTGAAATGAGATTGGGTTCTTATCAGATAGAGCAGTAGTCCTGCAGTTACCTGCATGTTGGTGTTGTGTTGTGTTAGTGAATGTGATCAGGCAGAACATTTCCTGGGCACATGATTTATGTGAAAAGGAATCCTGTAAAATAAACTCTGCAACTTAAACACCCCACAATAAAAGAAACTAACATTTCAGAATATAGACCATAGCCCTAGAAGCTCCCAGCTACAATTTGTGCAATTTACAAACATTGATAGATAGCACCTTATTTACTCATCAACCATCTGAACAACTCAGTAGTGACACTTGATAGGGACTTGTTCCAATCCTCTAATATGGATAACTGGACAGTTAAAGCCCTAGATATTACAGCCATGATGCTCTGAAGTGTCTAGACTCACTGATAGTCAGTATCACCAGGCGTGTTTAAGCCAACATGGGTACTGGCCTAAAGAGCTAATCCTTCTGTCAGTGGACAAAAGGAAGACAATAGAGCTGCAGCAGATCACTATTATCACTAAACACATGCACAGCTCTGGTAGTGAAGCTGAATGCTTCATAGAGACGTGATGCGTTCAGGTGTCTTAGTAGTACCTGCTCAGCACGACAGCTGTAAATAGAAACATTGTGCTTTATGATTCAATCATGAGATGATCCTCAGACATCTGTCACTCTTCAGACCACACCATCATCTTTAAAACACAACTGGATTGAAGCATATGTTTTACACTCTTCAGACCACACCATCATCTTTAAAACACAACTGATTGAAGCATATGGTTTATTATACTCTTCCATCTGAAGTATTTGAACAAATACTACGTTCCTTTCCTTGAATGTAATAGCAGCTCACTGAACATATTCTGTCAACGATGACGTTCTAACACTAATGAGCACGTCTCTGATCTCCGGAATCTGGTACTGATTAAAAAAAATGAATTTGTTTTGAATGGTCTCAGAAAGTGTTTTTCATTCACTGTGATATGTTTTACATATGTGATCTTCTTAAACCATTCTTCTTCTTTTTACAGTGTTACTGTATCTAGTCTTAGTCTAAAAGCCTTTAATGGTCATTGTTTGCAGAGCTCTTGGCTGTACCATGTGGGCAGTGCTAAAGTGGTGAATGGCCTCAGAAGCTGATTAATAAGAGCCCAGCCCCAGGCATTTAGCATTACTCTATTATTCAGTTTGATTATCTGGAGGAAATGATAGAGTATTAGAGTTTTTAATGACTTTGGCAACCCTGCGTGGATTAGTTGCTGATGAGGACGGTTTTAATCATGGTGCCGGTTCAGAATCACAGCGGCGTAGTAATGCAGAGCGTACACAAACACAGGTTAGGGAGACTCATAAGCAGAAAAAGAGCAACATGGGGATGGGAGAAAATTAAAATCCATGATTAATATGGTGAGCCTCTGGAGGAGTGTGGTTTACTGGACCTCATAGAGCCGTGTGCCCCCTGCAAAGGTAAATAAGTTAACAACTGCTGACACTGTATGCTGCTGCTATTTGATTTTCCCAGGGTAGGAGCGTATTTATTATGCAGTGAGTAAAAATCAACACAGCAGTGAGATGAGTCAGGGAAACACACGCAAGACTTTATTAGGAGGTATTTCGCTCTCAACCAGAACGCTGAAATGTGACTTTATACCGAAGGAGGCAGCCCTAGGGACACTTGCTTGTGGTGTTGAAGATTTTAGAGAACACTTGCCCTGTTCCGCAGTAGTAAAAACTAGCCTAATTGTAATTGCATGTTCAAGTTGCAAGTACTTTTTAATTACATTGTAAATTACTGTCTAAGTGCCAACATCTGGACATTAACCAGGGATCTTCTAGTTCAGGGCCTTATGCTCAAAATCTACAAATACTGTATAAACTACAGGCTGTGGCACTTCATAACAAACTTGAAGCCCATAAGGTTAAGGTTACACGTTATTGTCCCCGTAGGGAAATTTGTCCTCTGCATTTGACCCATCCCTCACTGCCACTGGGGCAAACTGTCAGGAGCAGTGGGCAGTCGCAGTACAGCGCCCAGGTACTGATCTCCAGATCTTGAGCCAGGATCTTGGTCAGGATGCACCTATGGAGGATTAACCTAATGAGTATTGTCTCGCAGTGGTGCAAATTCATCTTATTCTTATCTTTGTATTGAATTACCAAATGCTACAGGTGTCTGCCATAGCTGTGCTTCATGTGTACCCTTGTAACTCAACATTAGCAGCTTATTTTCCCTGTCAAACCAGATATATACACCCCACTGACAATTACTACTCGTGCACAGAATTTTATTTCCCTTGGCATGCAGTTTATAAATACAGTCTCTGTCAGATATACCATACTGCACACGCATGACCATAAAACACCTTCCAGCGCTGGCCAGCTTATAAAATGTACTTATTGCTGAGGTAGCGTCCCCTTGAGCATATTGGTAGCCGTCATAAACATACTTGAGCAGAAGCAATAATAAAGCTCATATAAGTGCATATCTCCGCTCTCCCCTGTCTGTAACCACTATGATCTCCTGCTATCTAAGTGTGATGGAGATCCGATCTAATTGACTGAAGGATCGTTTGATTGCCTCAATGTGACATTCATTTAGCCGGCTAACACGATGTAGAAGGTCATTTTCACAGTGCAGTCAGGTGGATGTTAGCGGCAGCCGAGGTATCTGAGGTTAATCCTGATGTTTCCCAGGACGGTGTGCTGCAAATGAATGTGACGCATAAATGACAGTGGTTTCCTGAAAAAAACCCAGGAATCAATTTTCAGTGTGCAGCAGCCTGATATGACCCCGTCCCCTCCCTCGCCTCCCCCGGCAGAGCGTGGTAAATCCAGTCCAAGCACAGGCCTTGAATAAATCTGCATTCAATTAACGGATTAGCCACTGTTTAAACATTGCTTCCGCTCTGTGCCACTAATCTACTGAGTGGGTGTCTGCGAATGACACAGTGTGGTATCTCTCTATAAGTTAGTATCTGAAATCGTTGCTAGACAGAGGTTTAGATATCTTACTGAAATAAATTGCTACACTTTCATTTGAGCGAATTCTTGAGACAGAAATATGTCCCCAACTCTCTTCCGTCTCTGCCAGAGAAATGGAGACAGTCTCAGGCCGATGCAACAGACAGAGGAACATCGGTTCTACTTTCAGTTCCCCCCGGGTGACTAGTTTCTGTACAATGTTTAAGATAGCTCTTAGTCTGCAGAGAAATTCATTTAGCTGTTTGTACATTGCCCTTAAGCTTATTACAGAGCTCATTACTTCCATGTGAATGATATTGTATACTTTTATTTGACTTATTTTTGTTGAAGGATAATTGAAACGAGCAGGAAGTAACCATCTTAATTAGGGATGCACCGATATGAAATTTTTTGGCCGATACCAATATTCTGTAAACATGATTTAGTGAGTTATACTAAAAATAATAATGCATTAGTTTTATACAGCACTTTTCTCAAGACTCAAAGACGCTTTACATTACATTATTCATTCACTCCACAGTCACACCCGGTGGTGGTAAACTACTTGTGTAGCCACAG
>JAVQKC010212320.1:0-12410 GCA_036025475.1 Philypnodon macrostomus
CTAATATGATGGCAGTTACCTCTATAGCGCTCCTTATAGACTGAAAGAAGAATGTAGTTTTTAGGGAATTTTACAAAATTTGGCAAAAACATTCTTCATAAACATCCAGACAAAAAAAAATTGATTGAATTTGGGAGGTCCCCTTAGAAATCACACAATGTCTGATTAAGGTGCCCGTTGGTGACAGTTGTAGCAGACGAATAGGACACCTGTATGGGGCAGACGTATGGGGCCGTTTCGCCGATATACACAGGCCTAGTTAAGTACATTGTTTTGAATGGGGATGCATCGATATGAAATCTCTTGGCCGATATCAATACCAAATTTAAATGCCTAATTTAGCTGATATCGATTCTGATACCGATATTCTGTAAATATATATATATTCTGGACCCCTAGAAATCATCATAGACTGCTTTAAATGTATGTATTCATTTATTTTTGCTACATTTTGTCACCCCCAAAGTTCGAATCTTTTTTTTTTTTTTACTTTCTGAATGGACTTTTCTTTCTCTGGCTGTTTCTAAATGTAAATATTAGAAGTTATCCGTTACAGGTTACCGTTGCATCCCAAGTTTAAAAGTCTTGGTAAAGCAGGAAAAGATGTAACATTCTACTGTTAAATGTAGAATCCTAACTTGCTAAAGTAGGCCACTTCTGAGAAAGGAAATTTCAAGAAAATTTTAAACCTATTGGCAAGCTTTTTCTTGTATTTTCATGTAACACTTGTAAGGGAGATTATACCATAGACTTGACATAGACTAGAATTGTTTAATGAACCATTTATTTCCCAACCACAACAAACACTGATTACTGGCCATTAGCCCAAACCTCTTCACATGTGTCCAGAAAACAACACGATGGAGCCAAGATGGAGTCCGCGCGGAGTCAGTCGCAGCTGTGACCTAATTGCATGGGCCAGTAATTGTTACCAACGGAGAAGGTTCAAGTGCCATCATGGACAATCTAATCACACAAGAGAAATGGGGCCACTATATAACTATATCTGCAGTGTCTAAACTCCCAGTTACACTACAAAAAAGAAATATCTAGATAGGTTAAAATTACCAGAATGCTGAATATGAGTCTTAATTTAAGTAGTTCTGACTAGTTTGGATTTATTTACATATTAGGTTTAGATTATTTGACTAGTTTCAATGTAATTCTGACTGTTTTTAAATATTTTTCTTATTTCAAGGACAATTATCTGCCAGTGGAACAAAATATGTTTGCCTCATTCAAGTGACATTGTGTTATTATACTGGCAGATAGTAGTTGAAATATGAAAAAACACCAGGCAGAAATCTAGATATTCTTTTTATGTTAAGTAAAGTGTCCACCAACGTTTTGTGCCATGTTAAAGAATAAATGACTCAATTCCAGATGAATCGTCTGAATTCATCTCATTTTAACTAATTAAAAAAAAAAAAATTTGTTTTAATTATATTATATTTAATTATAATTATATATGTTATATATCTAGTTCCTTGCGTCATCGACAGACATTTGGGAAGCTTTAGAGCTGGAGTGTCCAAACAATAGCCTGGGTGCCAAATGCGGTCCACAGAGCTATTTTGAGACTCTTCAGACGCACCTCTCAATTGGCCCTAATAATCTTTTTACTGCATGTGACTCAATATGAGTCAACTAAAAGAAAGCATTCAATGTGTAAGAAGATATCTTTAACTGTTTCTGTGTGGTTATAATATAGACTGAAGGACACTTAGCGAAAAAAACCTGCTGAACATATGTGTCCAGAAAACAGATACAACTGAAGGGGACTTTTGGTGAAGTGAAGTTAGTCACCTCAGAGAGTGGCCCTCCTCGGCATTATTTTTTGACAATGTGGCCTTCAGTGAAAAAAGTTTGGACACCTTGCTTTAGAGGAACATTTTGTGCCACTTTGAAGAATAAACGACTCAAATCAAGATTACCAATGCAAGTAATTTGAACAAATCTAGAAATGCATTCATTTCTTTTTTGCAGTGTAGTACAAGCTGCAGCAATTACAGTGGCCTCAAAGTGGGGGAGAGCTGAGAAACTAATAGGCCCACAATGATGACCGATATCATGGAGTGGACAGCGCCACGACTGTGAAGAAATTAATAAGTGGATATTGGGTTAAGAGGGCATAATAAACCAGCATGTGAGAGAGAGAGAGAGAGAGAGAGAGAGAGAGAGAGAGAGACAGAGAGAGAGACAGAGAGAGACAGAGAGACAGACAGAGAGAGAGAGAGAGAGAGAGAGTAATCAGAGGCCAGCCGCAGACCATCACCATAACACATTGGATGTGATAAATTTGTAATAGTGTGGACACAGGGAGAAAGCTGGGGATGTCTTCAGTGAAAGGAAGAGGACGAGTGTTGAACTGTATTGGCTGGAGATAGGAGACAAAGAACTATAACTATTGATAAAAAAGGGAACTAACTAAACATTAGTATCACCCTAGCACCGGATCTCCACCGGATCATCAAGGCCTGCCTTAAAACGATGTACTTTATTGTGTATGATCCTGAGGGCTGTTGCACGTAGGAATAAGTACTGATTTATCTCTGTATGCCCAAGAAAATGTAATAGATTCTGTTTAGCCTTTAGCCAAATATTTTGCTCAGTAGCATACTTCTGTTCTCTCACATTTATGAGTCAACATGCAAAATACTCGCGCTAATATGCAAAATCTAAAAATATGTATGTTGTGTAAATACACACCAGTGCCGGCCTGTGACATAGGCAGTATAGGCAAATGCTAAGCCAGGGGGCGCCACAAATATGGGCAGACAAAAGGGAGAACTATTGCCCTTGTTAGAGCCTACTAAAAGAGCTGTTCAAATGTCAAGTCTCCTTTGCACATGCCCCCCTCCTCCAAATGAGACCACTGTAGGCTATAGGTAGCTTGGCTAGTCTGGAACTTTCAAGACAAAAAGTAATAACTAATTTAACCAGGTAATGTTTTTTATCTAAAAGATGGGTGGGGCTCTATACATGATTATTCAAATTGAGTTGGTTCAGATTCGGAATCGGTATTGTACTGTCCCATACATCTAGAGGTCCATTTGTTCTGCCTTATAGAAATCTACCTTGAATTAACAGAGACAGGACTCATATAAAGCAGTTAGGTCACACACAAAACCTCTTGATATAACAATAACATTAAATATCTGATGAACAAATCTGACCATGACAACTGTTTCACTGTTCCGCTGTTCCGCTGTTCTGCTGTTCCGCTGTTCCGCTGTTTCGCTGTTCCGCTGTTTCGCTGTTCCGCTGTTTCACTGTTTCGCTGTTTCACTGTTTCACTGTTCCACTCTTTCACTCTTTCTCTCTTTCACTCTTTCTCTCTTTCACTCTTTCACTGTTCCATTACAATATCCAGACCATTTTAATAACTACTACTTTTTTTTTTTACAAACTTTCCTCTTGACCATTTAACTTTAGCTGTCCACACATCAGGCCTATCCCTGTGCCCCAGCTGTTATTACTAAAGTCCAGAGCTTGTTCCGTTTGAGTCTCATCCATTCTGACAAGGCCAATCGTGTTTCCACTCACTATCTCCCTCTCCTTCTCTCTGGCCTGTGTCCAAACACCATGGAACTGGAAGATATTTCACAGCCACGGGGCAAGAAAAATACGGCAAAACGGGCTGAAAAATACTGCCAAACGCAGCTGAAAATCGATACGCCCTTGGCTTTACACCATTTACCTCAAGCGAGCGGCGGCGAGGCACAGGGCGGTTCAGTTCTCCCTGACTCAATTGCTCCGATTTGGGCTGCTATCCCGCGGATCGGCCCCTCTAATCAAATGGACATTCTCGGCTGGCTCGGAGGCGTAACCGAGAGCGTTTATGTGATAGCTCAATGATGGTGTTAATTTTATAGAGATAATATTGTACAGGGGAGCGCAGTAACGGGAGATGGCCTGTATGAAAAGCAACTGTTAATAACTATCACAGTGGGGTTACACCAAACGACCACATTCTCAGAATAATGAGACAATGAATGGTGATAGAAAGCATATGATATACTTAACTTTTATTATGAGGGTTTTTTATGATTTAGTTTTATTTTTTTTCCTTTTTTTAAAACAGGAAAGTCCCTCTGAAATTCCCAAACCCTGATTTACTTTAAAAAATTCTGCCACTTAATGATTTGCACATGATTTTTCATATAGGTTTTCCACAGCATGCCTTTCCTAATGCAACTGGCAGTATTTGTGCAGGTTTTGGACTGGCACAATGAGCACTAGCTGGATTCCTTGGGGGTAAAATATATTCTTTCAAGTTTTCTAGTAATGCGCATCTTTGTCCTGTTAAAGCTGTGGTCTGCAAAATTCTTAAAATAAGAAATTCTTAAATGGCCTGTAGAGCTACGTGAAATCTGAGTTTTTTGTAACCGACACATGATGATGTTGAAGAGGTTAGGGGAGGGGCCAATGTCAAATAATTATAATACTTTACATTATTTAGCAAGAGTGGATAATCCATTTTAATATTTTTTTCATTTATTTTAATAATAAAACCTACAGACTTCCGCTTTAAGGCTCCATCAAATTAAATCATATCAACATGTCAGTCAATTCTTTTTTCATTGTTTAAACATTTATAAATATTTTATTATTGCCACAAAACTGTGTACTTTACTTTCTTTCATATTTTCTTTGGCCCTGACACTTTTGCCTCGACTTCAGACAGTAAGGACCTACAAATACTAAAATAAACTTTACTGAACCAAATCAATGTATTTCTTTTAACCAAAGACAGTTCAGTGGTGCATCCCTGATCGACTGCAGTTTACTCTCTGTTAGCCTGATTTTAGCATTGTACCGTCGATACAAAAATAGACCTGGATTTCTCGCTGTGCGGTATTCCCATCTTGGATTATTATGCCCTCCATCCAGACAGGAGAGGAGTTTTTAGGCTATATGAGATCAACAAGAACCATCTGTGAGGAGAAAGTGCCTGGTTGAGAACAAGTGCATCATGGGAAAACCGTGCAAGCTCAGAACTGGAAAGTAAAAGAGTCAGCCAAAAGTCACCTCAGTTATACAACCTTAGCCCTGTTGTGAAGCGGCAAACTTTTAGAGCACAAACGCTGCCAAGATACCCCGAAATATTCACGACAAAGAAAATAAAACAATGATCAGAAGATAGGCAGAGGAACTAAGGAACTTTCAGAGGAGTTTTTGCAGCTATCAACAGAAGCTAATTTGTAATTTTAATGTGAATACCCATTGGGTCAAATGTTATAAAAAATAATGACCACAGTAACCAAACCAGAGTATACCAAGACCAAGAGATGGGCAGATTGGCATAGCAAAAACTGTGTAACCACATCCAACAATCCAATAAGAGTTCAATCAAATTCTAGAAATTGTCATAAACTTTTTTTATATTGACCAAAATTTGAAATCTAGTTTAGAATCTGATTATTTTATTGTATGATAATTGAAAAGAATGCTAAATTAGTCAGCACTGTCGCCTATAGTCCCAGGTTCGAGTCCCAGTGGGGCCTTTCTGTGGAGTTTGTGTGTTCTTCCAGTGTCTGGGTGGGTTTTCTCCGGGTACTCTGGTTTTCCACATCAATCTAAAACATTACCACAGTAGACTTTATCTAACCCTGTTCTGTGTATTGTAGGTTACCACTTTGACCAATAGTGGTGGAGTTTTACGTAAATGCCTCCCCTCGCCTTTACAGATGAACTACTTTACAGTTAATTTTCTTAAAAAGTTATAGACTACACTTTTAAGTTATTTCAGCATTCTTAGGAGTCTATGTGATGTTGAATAAACAGCAAATAGAACAGCTCAATATGGTCAAAGTTACTAAAAGTAAATGCTAATTATCCTCTTACATAAATCCTCTTTTGAAATATTCCTTCTCTCTGTGGTGTTTTTGTGGCGGTGAGTCACTGGTCTGTCCACTGTCGCCCACTCCATCAGCTGCAGACCTCGACTCCACGGTGGAACAGGTGGTACCAACATGAGGTGTCCGCCATCACGAATAGCACCATGCTTCCCAGAAATTAAATAAAGAATATGGACAATGTGGTGAACGCGGTAAAGCAGGACAGATTCTGAATTATATCACTGGTGTATTATACAGGGTTTTACCTTGTATAAGCTGTACGTGAAACTTATACAACATATACTGTAAACATTACCACAAAGGCCTGTCCAGCATCCAAAGACATGCAGAAAGAAAATTGGGGACACTACTTTGGCACTACTTTTACCTCTCTGGCAGGGTAACAACGTGGACAACAGCTAGCTGTTAGTGGCTGACACATACTGACAAACATTTATTTACTATTTATTTACATAGAACACAGTAACCAGACCAGGAATTGAACTCGCAATTTTCTTGTTCAGAGGCAGAGGAGCAAACCACTGCCATATATGCAACTTGACTTGAAGAAATAACGATAACATGATTTTATCTCAAAGTTGTATTTTTGGGCTTAGCATATGACTACTGTTATCATTGTCTTCATAAAACCTTTTTAACTACAAATCCAGTGTATATCCAGTGTTCATCAAATATATTTAATACTATTTATTACTTTTTTTAAATGAACACTGACTGGAATTGTTACAGTAAAAATGGCAGTGAAGAGCAGAGTGTAAATGAATGAACTGTATCACGATTAGCAGATTGTCAGATTGTCAGATGTTTCACAATTAGCATAAAAACAGTCCGTTTAACATCTGCAGGAAGCCACAATCTCTTTTCGAGCCTTTTAGTAAAGCAGCTCTGAACAGTTGTCATGTGGCGTGGAGTGTCTGGGGTCTTCTGTGTCCTCTCTGGACCCTCTCATATCAGTTTGTGTGGGGCCTGTAAATATCTATAGCAGCTGTGACGCTACTGTACTGCACTGTTTAGTCCTGGAGGGGGCCACCACCACCAGATGGTCACCCCAATTCTGCCAAAACACCAGGCACCATCGCGGGATGCTGCATACTGTAAAAATTGACAAGTTGACCATGTTGAAAAATGACTTTAACTCAAATGATAAAAAAGGCTGCACAAGATTACGCAAAATGGCAATATCAGCATCTCAAAAATGTAACTATATCGCCATGGTATTTATTAGGACAGATTAAGGCTGTTGAAAATCTTACAGCCTTGAATAAAAAAGTGTTGTGACTAATTTGACAATGATCACTTACTCATCACTGTCTCCTGTATCCTCCAGTCAGATGGTCACCTCACTCCACACACCGTTTCATTCACTAGCACATCATCTACAAATCATTACTAGGTCTGCTTCTATCATATCTACAGTCACACATCACTAACAAACCAACTACCAACTATAGTCTTCGCTCACAGGACCGGTACCGCCTCTCAGTCCCCAGAGTGAGAAATGAACTGGGGGAAAAGGCCTCACAGACTGGAATCAGCTCCAGAGTGAACTGAGTGTTGAAGCTGGTCTCTCTGAACATTTTTTAATCTTTTTAGTTTTAGTGAAAAGCCATGGTGGATGCAAAAGTTGTATTTAACTGTTTGTTACACTGTTTGATATGTGCACATGTTAACTGTTTCCTGTCTGTGATGTGTTAAATGTTATTGTTTTATGTCGTACTGCTGCCTCTTGGCCTTGCACGGTTTTGAAATAAGCATCTAATTGCGATTTTTATGACAATATATGCTCCTGAAAACCGGCACAAGTGGTTTGTTCCTGTCCTAAAGAGACAGGTGTCCGACGTTTGTCATCGAGTCCAAGTGGGAGCTCCACAAAACAGCTTGTATTAGACCGTTGTTTGGTGTGTTTGATGTTGCATAACGTAAAATGGTAACCTGAATGTATCCAAAATAGACTGACGTGCAAAAAAAGCATAATATAGCAAGAAAGGTTTCGGCTGTGGATATAGTAGTCCTTGCTGTAGTTCTGAAATAGTAAAATTGTAATTGAGTTGAAAGTAATGAAATGTGTTTCTGTTTTACACATGACTCATCACATTAAGGGCGACACTTTTTGTAAAGAATATTTTGCTGACAAATACAGCAAATGTGATTAGATTTGAGATATTGCTTCTTCTTCTTTTTTTTTAAATCAAGGAACTCAACTTTTAAACCTGTCTGGAAGCATCAACACCTGAAAGAAGACTAGAATATTAACTGTTCAGCTTCCACAAGAAATACATGCCTTTCAGAACATGTTTGTAGAGGTTAAATCTACAAAGAGATATTGCCTTAAAATTGCAGCCTTTGTGATTTGCTAATTGCAACCGTTATAATTGCGACTTTGATTTGATTGAGATTAATTGTGCAGCCCTATATTTTAGTCATGATTTCCTTTATTTAGTCCTATTTTGGCCTTGTTTTAAACCAGGTTTAATCGTTTAGTTTAGCTTTTTGATCATTTTTTAACTAGTGAATTAAGGAACGCTTAATTGGACTTGCATCAAAATATGAGAAATTGGTTTAGCTCAGTCAGTAGAGCATGCGGCCCATATTCAGAGCTTAAAATTCTCGGCCGGGCGTCACACTTCTCACCTCCCTGATTTGGTGGTCAGTCTACTGTCCTGTCAAATAAAGTCAAAGACACATATCACAAAATTCAACATTATCGAATATCAAATGTTTGCATCATATTGTGCAGCTTTACTAAAAAGTTACACCAAGTACCGTATTTTCCGCACTATAGGGCGCACTGGTTTATAAGACGCACTGTCAATGAATGGTCTATTTTTGAACTGTTTTCATGTATAAGGTGCACCGGACCATAAGGCACATTAAGCGAAACAAAACAGTCAGACAAGTCAGTCAGTCAAACTTTATTAAACGCGTTCACAATAACTCTCAACATTGTTCAAACGTTAATGGGCGTATTCACAATAACTTTCAACCTTCTTCAGTTGTAACACGTAAAAATTATATGGCCATATATAAACACTAATAATAATACACTACTAATATTACGGTGAAGCATAGTACCGGTATGTATTACTCCGTGACTGCCGGAGCTTTGTAGTTTACCGAAGTCGTACCAAAACATTTTGACGGAGCGCCTTGAGCGCCGTGTGACACAAAATTGCTTGGCTCCAGATTATAAGGCGCACTGTTGGTTTTTGAGAAAATTAAAGGCTTTTAAGTGCGCCTTATAGTGCGGAAATATGGTATATGTTGCTTAAAGGTGATTAAAAACCTAGTCCTTGGTGGCAACCATGAATGAATGTGGATGTGAAATTGATGTTTGGTGGTGGTCGGAGGGGCTATAGGCGCAGACTGGCAGCCACACCGCTGTCAGTGTACCCCAGGGCAGCTGTGGCTACACAAGTAGCTTACCACTACCGAGTGTGACTGAGGAGTGAATGAATAATGTAATTGTAAAGCGTCTTTGAGTGTTGAGAAAAGCGCTATATAAAACCAACGCATATAACTGATTGAAATTGCATTTTCTATTCTCACAGCTGTGGTCCCCTGCATAGACAAGCTCATAGACATGCCATTTTTCTCATAGTGATTTCCCATGGCAGTCGAAACAGAAATAAACAAATGATACAAATAAACAACGTGGCTTTGGCAACTGGCAGCAGCTATACACAAGTAATGTCAGAACCTGGTTAGCCATTTTATTTTATGCATAAAAAACATAAACAGCTAAATAAGTTTGGTTTCTTTATTTTTAGGTTTTACTGGAGTACACAGTGTACGCTCAGATTGAATCCACCATTCACCACACACCCTACTTTAATAAGAATTCAGAATCATTTTTAACAAATATATTGAAAACAACCATTGATTTTTGCTGTCTCAAAACAAGTTAAATGTTGTTGTTTAGTCCTATTAAAATGAATGTGTGGGCAGCTTAGATCAACAAATTATTCTTGAAAGGGTCTATATTCTCTTCTCGTCAGAATAACGAGCAGTAGTCTGAAGTTGACTAAATATATCAAATTAAATTTAAAAACATTGGCTCCCTCACAGTATCCCTGATTCTAGTTCTACAATACAAAACAATATTTCAACCAATCTGAGAGCTCCTCCCCTGTGGAAGTATGTGATTGATTGAAAGTAAATAGCTCCTTCACTGTGGTTCTGTAGATTTTATATATAATAAAAAAAAATTCAACCTAAATCCATTTTATACACTGTAAAATGCATACAATCCTGAAGGCACACATATTATTGACCCAGTTCTTATTATTTCTGTCTCCAGGCAGTCTATGCATGCCACAATGAGCCAGCTCTCAGTCAGAACGAACTCGTCCTCACAGCGGATGCCATTATGAAGAGACAGGACTTCCTCTGCTGCCGGGACGACTTCCTGGAGGTAATGTCACCGCTCGATAATGTGAAGTCCCTATATTTAAGTTGTCATGTCACTTTTGTACATGAGCTTAACCCCTAAAGATGAATCATATTGGCAGATAAATGAGGCACTTTGAAACTGTAGAAGAGAAGAGTCCAGTTTATGGTAGACTTTTTATGTATAGAAAACCTGGTATTGGATATGATTAAATTTGACTTTATGTAAGAAAGTTTATGATGTATACAGTATATGACTTAGAAATGTTTGGGTATTTTATTGTACTGCTCTGTTATGATTATAACCCAGGCATAAGTCTGGATAAATGAATGAGAATTGCATCAGGAAGGGCATCTGTGCCAAGTCAATATTTGCACTGCACACTGGCAGGCAGAAGAAATGGTGTTGCAAACCCAGAAGGCAAAAGCTAAATGGAGCAAAGCAAAATCATACATTATGACAAAAATGTGTTAAAAGTCCTATGTTATGCTTTTTTGCCAAAAAGTCCAACTGCTTTTTACTTCTTCTGGGATATAAACAAGTCAAACACACAATCAATCTTAAATGGTGGTAAGCTAGCAAAGTAGTAACCCTCCTCTGGGAGCAGGCTGGAGCATTTCTTAGAGAAGAGTGCTTTGCCACTCTTGAAGCTCTTGAAGAGGACTGTAATCAATGTTAAAGATTACTCAAACGTGTTAATGAAAACAGCTTTATAACATGGTTAAAGTCTTAGAAAAGTCCAATTTTACTTCAGATACAATGGCCAAAAACAGCTGCATCCATTATACTGACTTGGGACTGTAAGAATAATGTCACTCTCATCAACACATTAGTGCATTTTCTCAGTAGCTGATTCGTGTGATTAGAGTGACCAGTTGTATGTCAATTGAATGTTTAAAAACAACTTGGAGGCTACTTTTAAGTTGATTTTACACATGTTGATATCACTGGACTCTTGCTTGGGCCAGATTCATGTTATTTGAAAGAAAAGACTTAAAGTGAGTTCCATATTCACAGTACAGCAGCAACACTATAGTAGTCTCTTTCTCTGGACTCCCACTCATCCTTCTACCAAACTTCACCCAAAGTCATTAAAATTGGGAAATATGTCAAATTACTTGAAACCTATCCAGAATAATGTAAATTGTGTTTTTAAAGGGGAACTAAGGAACCATAATCTTAATTCCTGCAATGTTGTAATATGAAGAGACTGTTTTCTCCCCGCACTGTCTCTGGGCTGAAAAAAAAAAGCACAGCCCACATTGTTCACTTGAGCTGATTTGCAACAAATTATACAACACAAACATATATATATATGTTATAGTTATAATATAATACAGAGACATTTATTTATGGACTTTGATCTTTGGACTTTGATTATCTATCCAGCAAGAAAAATGTGAGGGAGCTGATTTTTTTTTTATTTCAAAATGCACCACTTTTTCATAGCTATTTTTAGTTACTCCAGACCGCTGCTTGTTATTCTCATGCTTACTATTTTGTGTGAGACCTTGATAGAGGGAAGGAGAGGACCAGGGAAGGGGAGTGTCTTATTCAGACTATGAAACGTAACCCCTTTTTCCTGCACAAAACCAGGAGCTTTAAGTTGATCTAACTTAGAATAATTTCCCAGGTCACAGATGGTTGGAACAGAAGTATAGACCTGTTTATTGTCATATCACCCCTTGTTGAAACTAATAATGTAATAATGGCCTATAATGTAATAACTTGGCCATTTTAATGAAATAAAGCCAATAATGTACAAATATGCCGGTAATGTAATAACATTTCAAGCCAAAATTGAAATAATGTAACAATTTATTACATTATTGGCAGGTTATTTAATTATTGGCTTTGTTACATTAAAAATGGCCAAAATTATTCATTCGCTGGATCTTTTTCAACTGTTGCACACAGGTACATATCATGAAGATGCAGAACTGGATTGAGTTTGGTACCGTGTTTTTACGCACTTTTATTGAGCCAATAATCCTGCTGAACATAAACGAAATCGCGTGAATTTTGGCACATTGATCCGCGCAGTTGTATACTTAATGTACATAGGCACATTACAGAGGTCAAATAAAGAATGTCTCTATAGCGCCCCCATGTTTATGACCCCTATGGGACCCTGGACACACTTACTTTGGCAGAGAGCAATG
>JAVQKC010212338.1:0-11357 GCA_036025475.1 Philypnodon macrostomus
TGATGCGTTCATTAGAAGTCTCGGTTCCGAATCAGGTTCTTCCTCGCCCTCCTCTTGCTCCGGATCAGACTCCGGCTCGTACATGTAGGGCTGAATAGACCAGTGTTCTGCTGATGCCATTTTTATCCAGCACCGAAATGGTAAACAGCGCGAGCGCAACACTTCCTGGAGGGGCGTTCACAACCCCGCCCCCTAAAACGAGTCGTCCTGAGTTGATACTCAGAGAGGGGGCAGAAGAGAGGCCTGTAGAACTTAGATTATGAGGAATTCAGACCCAGGAATGATATTAACCGTCTATTTAGACCACAAGGAAATGATTTAAATGTAGAATACAAAAATGATATGTCATAATATGTCTCCTTTAAAGAATAAGACATTATCAAGGTTTCACTATCAAGATTTGCCTAATTACTAAATATGCTTACACATGTCACGCCCACCTAGCTCTTTGGCTACACTGCTTGTCAACAGTGAATGAATGCCGCTGTATAACATACATATTAACAATAGCATTTTATTCCTACCTCAGATAAGCATTGTTAACATATTCCATAGTTCTACTCCTCAAATACACCCTCTTACAACTCCACACTGTGAGCAAAAAAACACTGTGAGAAAATGCATTATAATTCTTTACTTCTGTTTCATACCTTCTCCAGTCCTTGACCTCTCTCATTCAAGGTGTAGTCTATATAGTTCCTAATATAAGAAATGGTAAAATTGACTTTCTGGCTCTGGTCTACGATGTAGAGTAGTGAATCTGTAGAGGTCAGGGGAGGGGCTAAAGTAAAAGTCAACTTTAACATATTATTGGTCAAAGTGGTAAACATCTGATCTGATGTTAGTTAGAGGCCAGGGGAGTGGCTAAAGTAAAAGTCAACTTTAACATACTATTGGTTAAAGTGGTAAATATCTGATCTGATGTTGGTTAGAGGCCAGGGGAGGGGCTAAAGTAAAATAGTAATTATGAAAGATTACCTACATAGAACAGGGAGAATTAAGTGTTTTTGTAATCCCTGGCATTTGTTTTTTTTTTTATTTCAGAGCATTTACAGATTACACATAACATAAAAATCCCATTTAATCCATGACTGAAAAGGAGTAGGTCTGACCCAGTACCCCTGTAGTGTCTCATCACACTATGGTCTATGGCAAACCTTGAGCAACAGGGTGTTGAGGACTCCATCTGCCCCGATTGGACGAGATGGGTCAGTGCCTAAACATTAGTACATTATGTACCGAGATGAGAGTGAGCAGCACATTCATTTTTGCAATTTAGAATTGATGTTAATTATCTTCATCTAATTATTCTGCAGGTGCCATTACACATTTAGTCAAATATAATTGCACCTGAAAATGACAGTGTTGCACCTGCTCGGGGGCAGGTTAAAGTAATAAATGTTTGCCATTATTTGTAATTCAGCTCAACTGTGAGCACACACAACGGCTTTCCATCTCATTTTAAATTAAAAATTAATTCTTGTAAATTAGATTTGACTAATTACGCTCCATAATTCACTAGGTCTACTCTCACTGACTGTTTCCTGTTCTAGGGTGGTCTCACTATAAAAGGGAACAATGCAACGTTTTTACCTTAATGAAACATTAATGTGGTGGCTAAAGGCGCAGGGAGAATGAAGCTCCCTCCTCCACCTCCATCTTGTCAAACATACATACCTGTCTTTGGTCAGGTAACAGATCTCCCAAAACAAAAGCTTTAACACAATGGTGTGAGCTCAAATAAATAGATTGATCAAAATTGATGCAGATGTGACATTTTTGAGGTTAAACTTATAATAAAGTCTGTTTGAACTTTTTGTCTCTGAAATTACAGGGGGCAATTTTACTGAGCAAATTGCAATGCAAAAGAGCAAAAAGATCGCAAAGGTTCATTGTTCCCATTTAGATTTGACTAACTACTTCACTGAGCCTACTGAGTCACTGAATGTTTGTTGTTCAGAGGAGGTCCCCAATGTGTTCATACATTAAGACTTATATTACTGGAGCGGGACGCCTGTGGAGACCGTGAAAAGCAAACTATTGTGTATATTGATAAGGGCTTGAGAGGCTCACGGTGCGGCTAACCGGTGAGAAAACCTCCGCTGCTCAGTCTGAGCGGGGTAAAAACAGTGTTGATAAATTCATGTTGACATTTAGCCCAAGCTATTTGATAAATGTGAAGTGATGGAGAAAAATATAGTGGACCAATATTACATTGATGTTACAGCTACTACATGCATTGACTTTATAATATATTTATGGAATAACAAAGAACCCAATTTTTCATAGTTTGCAAACAGAATTGATGCCAAAAACTTGCTGATTCAATATTTAAATACACCCGCATATTGAGTAGAATATCTATAAATTAAATGTAAATAATGCAAAGGTGTCCCCACATTTTCTGGGTATATGCTTCACTTAACTGCATTTTAGTGTGAAAATCTCATTCCCCTTTATGACTCGGATGTAACGGTGCTGATCATTTCCTACTCATTGCTTTTGTAAATGTAAATAACACTGTTTCTATGCATACATGTGGAATTTAACGTGTTCAATCAAGCTTTTATTGTCTGTGGTTGGACATAATTAAAGTAATGCATGGCAGACCTGAAGAGTAATCATTGTGACATAGGGGAAACATGTGCTAAGGCCACAACAAAATATTATTTTACAGTGCATGTTTAATATCTATGTATTTCACTGGTAACGGGAATCCAAAAACAGGGTGCAATGTCCGCCGGTATACAGATTATTTTGCAACCCCATTTTGTGTTTCAAATTGGACAGGACATCCTTGAAAAAGAGATTATTAATCTCAATGGATTTTTTTTCCTGAAAAAATAAAGGTTAAATAAAAAAAATACCAAAAACTAAAACACTGACTAATAGACCCTTTAAAATGTTCCAGAACGGAGGTGACTGGAGCAAAAGTGAGTTATCTTTACAAAAAGGTAGTGTTTGTGGTGAAGGATAGAATAATTCTGAGCATACAATAAAAAAATCTGTTGGTGTCATCAACATGTCTGTGAGGACTTGTCCAGTAAAATAAAAAAATCAGGAATTTTGCCACCAGCCAAAACTGTTACTAATGTGTACCTTATATAAACAATATACAATGTGAGGTACATTCACTAATCTTTCCTACCCAGGCTCTGACATCACCTACATGTAGCAGAGGTTGTCATTTGTGAAAATCATCCTAATTTGCTGGCTAATTCTAATTTCTCCATTGAAATTGTATTAGTTATTGCCTCCAGTTGCTTCCATTCCGGAATTTAGAACTTTCTGTTAAAAACATAAACAATTCAGCATTGCCAACACTGACAATTCAAGTTATTATTAGCAGCTATAATTCATAGAAATATCAATAGCATACAGTCTTGACAGACAACCATTCAAGTTTAAAAATGAGTTACCCACAGTAACACTAAGAGGACATACAAGTTAATGGACCAATGCTTTTAATGCATTGATGTGGTACATTCTGCCAAGACTATTTGAGATGTTTAATAGATCAATAACCACACTGAAAACAAGGCAAATGTATACATCTTTTCTCACAAGAATTTCCCCAAAATATTATAAAAACTTGCTGCTGTTCAAATGGATTGTTCCACACTGGGGTTTGATGTTGAGCCATCTGCATCAGAGAAAGGTCAGAGAGAGGTGAATACTTTCTTTATCACAGTCTCTATTGTAATGCATCTGAATACAAAAAGATAAAAGCCAGGTCTGAATTATTAATGCAGATTTAAACTTATAGCATTTAGATTTACACTGGCAGAGGAACATATGGAAGTATGTTTTATTATAACCTGTATCAATTTGTATACGGTTTGCCATACGGTGAAAAAGGCCATATATCTGCAAATGTTTTCACTATAGACTACCACTGTGGACACTATTAGTCGAGAATTGCTGGAACAAATTTGCCAAGTTCATTTCACGCATCATGGTAAATCACAAAACCCCATTGGTAACAGCCATTATTCTCTGTAACAGCCTTGGGGATAATTGCACTGAAAGTTGAGTTGTTAGGTTCTCATTTGGAGAAGGGCAGTATCAGTGCTTCCTGACTGTGAGTGAGTGAGCCACCATTCAGCCTCTGCATGACAGGTCTTCACTGCAGACAGTTGACTACATGAGCTACATTAAGACATAGAGGTACACTGGCAAACAAGGGGAGAAAGAGCTTAAGTGAAAGCTTCCTTTAAAATATATTTGCCCGAGGCACCTGGAAACCAATCTCAGTCCTCCACTAAAGAAAAATATATGTTTGCATTGCACGTGGTGAACAAATACTTTAGCAGTGCTTTGCTAATAAACATAAGGTAGTTGTAGCCCTAGTGCAGGTCTTTGGAAAGTCGATTTAGCTGTGAGTAGATAAAGTTTAGTTCTAGTTTAGCCAAGGTTTAGAGCTGGTTAAGTCCTGGTTTAGACCTGACTTACATAACCCAAGTTGAATCCTTTTTAAGTCCCTCGCTTTAGTCCTGAGTTCGTCCATGTTTAGACCTTGTTTAGTCTTGATTGATTTGTGGTTTAGTCCCCTTGTGTTTTGACTAAGTAAATCCACTTTAAAAAGTCAAGACTTGACAATACAGATGGAACTTTATATTTTTACATATCCTAAAAAAAGCTAAAAAATGAATAAAAATCAATAAAAATGTCAGATATAACCTTATATTTCTAAGGTGTTTGTTGTTCTGGTCTATAACCAACAGGTTGAGTTTTAATTTAGTTCTATTCAGTTTACTATTTTGACAGCTTGGTTGTATTCCTTAAGTGTTAGTAATCCCTAGATACATTTCTTATAAAGCCACATTTCCACCATTCCTTGTCTTAGGTTGCACATCACAGCCAGTGTAAACCTGATCCACTGCCTTTGCACCTATTTGAATATTCATCAGTATCAATGGTCTAAGCGCTGGAAAAGAGTCATAAATGAAACACGAGACTGTCTACAGGAGGCGAGGCTAATCCACTTTACCTTTTATTATTTTTCCATCATGCGTCCTTATCTTGATTTATTTTTGCGAAATTGCCAATGTGATAAATATTGATGTCTTCAACAGGAAATGTGGGCAGATGATGTGTGTGAGATGTTAAACGCAGGGCTTGGCCTATACCTTTAATAAGCTTCCTTTTCAGATTCTGTTTATGGCGTAAACTGACTTTACTTCCTGTCAGTCCGTTTCATTATTTTCCTATATCCACTCGGCTTTTGTTATTATTCTCCTATTCTCATCCCCTGCTTCCCCTTATCCTTCAACACTTTTGACTATCTCTCTCCAACCCCTCCAACAAGAGCTCCTAGAGACAAGAGGAGGGAAATGAGCCGAGAATTAATAACAACACATCAGTAAAGATAAAAGGGACTGAAGCTCATAGCACATGCAGAGAGGACTAGAAATAGCTCTGTCAAGTCCTGCCTCCAGATAACGTTTCGAACAAGTGCTCTGTGAACATACCTGGCATTTATTTCAATAGGTGTTAAGCAATGCACAGGTGTAATGTACGCTGTAGCTTAGGGTATTGCCGAGCTCCTCTAATGATCTGTCAGAGCTAAAGAGGAGAGGCGTCAGTATGTGGCGTTCAATATGCACAATGTTTAAATGGTGGAAGGAAGCCAAGAAAATAACCAACAGTAACACGGGGAGGACATGCAGACACAAGACTAGGAGAGCTGTCACTGTGCACTGCAGTGTTCGTAGCAACCACTATTCCTCAGTGCCAATACATTTTTTGAAGATTTTTCTCTCCTGAAATCCTGGACAAAAAGTGGTTTGCATTATTTGGCTGAGCCCAAGCTTTTAAATGCAGTGCTCAATCACCAGACAGATCTGTTTGAATCTATTTACTACAAATGTGTTGCACAGTTCAGCCTTTTTGTGACTCCTCTCCCAAGATACTCTATTGCTATACATGTTGCCAGGACAGTAAATGTATTTCACACATCCATCTACTGAAGAAGTCAATAATGAATTATGCATGTGCTTAGCAGCAGAAGAAAAGTTTAAATGAGTTCTTATACACCAACCTAGAATATACAACACAAATGTACATGTGTTTAGGTTAGTAAAACTGTACTGTTGGTAAAACATCATGTTGAAGAATCAGATGTTGCACTAAAAAAACTCACTCATGCAAAATCCAAAATTCTCCTGCAGTCTTGCCTTTAACTAGCTGAAGACACACCTCATGCTCCAAGGTGCCATGCACAGTATATGCACATGTATTATGGAAGCTATTATTAACCCAGCCTGCCACTTCCCTCCCATGTACTGTGAACCCAATGCATCAAACCGATGTCGACACAGCCTGAATATTATCCTACCCGAATTATCACACCCATAAAAGTAATGTGCACCTCTCTGTCAGGATCCCAGACCAGTGTGCCAAAGTTGTCTCTAAGGAACGTGTGCTGAAAATAACATCAGATCAATAGCAAGTCACAAAGTGGAGCATCTCTCCTGCCGGACTCATGACTGTATGTGAGCCACGCTGCTGGTGACAAAATACATCCAGCCAAAAATCCATTATGATTTCTCCCCTTTTCTTGCACCCTAAATATGTTGCTATGCCTCATTTCGTCTGCTCAGTGCTCTCAATATGCAAAAAGAGAGAGTGAAGCAAATAACATGTAGGATGAAGTGCAAGAATGCAAGCCAAAATATGTCCTTACCAGATCCGTAACAAGGAGAAAATCTGGGAAATTGCCTTGCGCTTCCTGTCCGCAGCTTGCACGGCTTGCTTATTAAATCCACGATATCCAGCGAAGATGGATTGAAGATTCCATGGAGATGCCGACAAGCTTAGGAAAAATCAAGTGAATATGCAGCTGAAGGAGTGGTGATCATATCCGGAGTCCGTAGAAGTCCTTTTGCCGTGAACTGCCACATGTGTGTACACAAAACTGTCACATGCATAGAGACACACACATGCGCTAGAGGAGGGTGTATCCAGTGGTGGATGGTGGGGAAAAGAATGGAGAGATAGAGAAGCAAGAATGGAAAAGGGGGGGGGGTCTGGAAGGTGGAGCTGCAGTGTGTATGAGATGTGGGCTCAGGGAGGGGCTGAGAAGCATCTTATGCCAGCAATTCACTTTAAAACAATCTCAACTGCAGCTCTGGCTTACAAGCTATTCTAATGAGATAATTAGATGAGATAGGAGACAATAAGATGTCCTTTTTACATCCTGGAAACATGTTCATTTGTGCGTGATGGAGAGTGAATGTTTAGATTGTAAGATGTAATTACAAAATGAGAGTCTTTGAGAGCCTCTTTGGGCGGTGTAATAAGAGTATTAGTTTTAGAGCACAGGGACACTTGTTTTATTTTATTTTGTTTTATTTTTATTCATTTAAAATTAAAATTACAAGCAGAAGTGTCTACATGACAACACAAAACTTGAATGAAAAGGACCAGATAGAAGAATATATCTTATATTTTCTGCCCCTTTTTAACAAAAAATATTTACTTTTCACATTCTGTTCAGCAAAAAAATATTTACTTTTCACATTCTTTTTGACAAAAATATTTACTTTTCACATTGTTTGACAACATTTTTTTTTTACTTTTCACATTCTCTTTAACAAAAAAATATTTAATTAACAAAAAAATATTTACTTGTTTTCAACCAATCACACGCTTCCACAGGGCAGGAGCTCTCTGATTGGTTTATCAAGACCTACAATCTTTGTGAGGGAGCTGATTTTTCATTTCATTTCATTTGATACTTCCTGGTTGAATTTTCTAAAAAAAGATATTATTTTTGGGATTCTAAGAAAAGAAACCTAATTAAAGCCGCAAGCGGCGTCAAACGGCCCTCGCTCTCCGCGACCCACTGCCGACCTCCGTCACGCTCGAAAGTGACCCCTGCATGGGCTTCGCCCATTGACTTTGTTCATTTGGAGTTATTTAAAATAAAAAATATTTCAGGTTAAATATGAGAATTATCATTTGTGACTTTTGAAGTAATCGGAGCAGCCAGAATGAACTTGATATTCTCATATGATATTGTATAACACATGGTATAATTCAGATCTATTCAAAGGGGTTAGCAGCAGTACTGTAGTGTGGGTGCACATCTTCTATACTGTAAAAGAGTTTAGGCCAGTTAGTTCAAAAATACTGTTATGCTTGTGTAGACAGTTGCTGACTAATGCTGCTTACATACAGGTGAACTAAAGATGTCGGAGAAAGATGAGAAACACAGTAGAGTGGGCACAAAGCCAAGGTCTGAACACACCCCACACAGCATTCTTATCCAGCCACTATACGCTCACTCTAAAGGCTCATTTAAACTGTACGGATGGAGCCTGCTGTCCGTCATCTACGTTGATTCTGTCTGTCGTTAGGTCCGCCTCTAGAGAGTTTGCGGATGCGTACAAACGGAGCAGTTCATGCGTTGGTCTAAGTGAGCGCTGTTCAATGGCCAAAACGCAAAAAGTCAAAGACAACACAAACCGCCACTGTTTTGATTTCCTGCCTCCTATTTCTGAAAATGTAGTGAAAAAATAACGCCATATTTGTTGTTGAATTTTCTTCCTCGCCTCTCGTCTTTTTCAAGAGCGCCCTCTACTGGTTATTTAACATAAAACATAAGTTGACGTTCAAAACGCATGTACATATAAATGCTCTGATGTTAAAAACGTACAGAACAAACGCCTACATTTACGTATGAAATGAGTGTAAATGAGACTAACGTCTGCTTTTAGATCACAAGAGCATGCTTGTTTAAGTCTATATACCGTTCTGCCCCAATTACCCAGCAGTAACTGAAATACTTCTAGCAACATACCTATGTGGTTTAAGGCATTTTGAAACAGCCTGAAGGTCTCCAACTAAACAACATGTGGAGTTTTAAATAAAAGATCTGAGCAGACACCAGGAGGCAGCTTTCTAGTTTTCTACTTCTTCTGCATCTTACACTGGAATTACCACTGAATATACCACAACATAAATCCACCATACATTAAATTCAATTGTTGCATCCAAATACAATAATTATACAATATTAAGACAGTTGGAATTTTGGATTTATCCCTGAAATTGGGCAGTCACAAGGCTGACATATAGACTTTATTGATGAAGGGCATTTTATTGTAAATGCACATGTTTTTTGAAGCGTGCTGGAGAAAACTCCCAGTAAACCACCATGTTCTCTATGAACAGTTGTGTTGAGATGAATCTAATCTAATAAATCTAATAATGTTATTCCCAGATACTGTTGTTATTGATTTGCACTCATCTCAGTTGCATCTTTGATTATTTAGTGTCCAGCAGTGGGCATGCCGGGCCGTATGGCAGGCTGTTAAAATGCATGTATTCTACACAGAGACTACTAACAAAATAGAACTATGATTTACTGTACTTCAGATATTCTTTATTTGCCACAAAACCCAAGGTACAGTATAATAGGACAGAAAAAGAAACAAAGAATTTCTACATATATATATATACACTTGTTGAATAAGAGTCAGAGAGAATATCATCGGTTGGCCCTGAGAAGTCTCCTGTATGCACTGTGCAAAAAAAAAGCAGAACATTTTTAGCCACTTGGTTTGATAACTGTCCAGGAATAGTGTGTTTTACTTTTGCCTGAAGAAAGTTTCTAGAAAGACCTAGAATCACAAAAGCCTTGGGTGCACCGACCTCCTTTGCATCCCTCTCTCCTCCTCCACCACCACTGTCCAACCGTGTCCAGTGCCAGATATTTCCACCAACACAGCGTTTGAAAGGCTTCCCCCGGCTGACATGACTCATTCCATATATAATCCTACACTGATGATTCATGCTCCAAATCGGTGCAGTCTTTGAGGCAAGGGGTTAAGAGTATGGGTGTCGAAAGCAGCCGGGACGTCCCACTGTGCTGAGCGTACAGACAGGATTAAGGATGCAGTGGTGTGGCAGGAGGCTGGGAGTTGGCAGAATGGAGGCAGGCTCTTAAGGGTATGTTTCTGTGGAGTAGAGCTGGTCTTATCAACATGATGCCAACCACAGACCGTGACTCCTGGATGACCTCAAACAATGTGGACGACTAGTGCCTTGTGGCAGGTGGCAGAAAGAGAGCAATACTAAAGTTTCACAAGGTCTTTTGCTGATGACGGTATAGAGTAAACTAGGAATTAAAAGAAGAGGGTGTCATACAGAGACCCGCATCTTGATTACATTGTTCTATGGCAGAGCTCCTCAAAGTGTGGGACGCGCCCCCTAGAGAAGGCATAGAGGAAATACAAGGGGGGGGGTGAGGTGACAGACAGCTGTTACCGGTGAACATTAGCGCTGTCTCATTCACTAAGGGCCCGGTTTACATGACAACACCTTTCCATAAAAACGAAACAAAACGGCTCCAGATGTGGCTCCCATCTCCACGGCAACAGTGTTTTTGTTTCCGAAAAACAATTTGCTTCCAAAAAAACGCTGGGGAGGTAGCTTGGTTTGGCCGTTTTCAGGCATTATGTTCTCATGAAGACTACCAATACGCATTCTCTCTGAAAACGATGATGTCCCGTCCTGAACAGCTATTGGCTAAAAGGCATCTGTGTCTCGGGTGACCGGCGAAAACAAACTGCGTGGTTTTTATGCTTGATACAATCAACTGTCACTGTCAGATATACATGTATAAATGCTGTCTTGTGCATTGGATTTGCTCAGCAACTCCCCAGAAAGCCACAAGATGTCAAAGTTGAACACAGGAAGTGACTGGACAAAAATTTGACTTCCTCTAGTTTGTGTTGGGCTGTGTCTAGTGCTAGAGCTTCGCACAGCGCCGTTTGCTGGACAAACAGGGCTATTACATATTTTAGGTAGTTCAGGTGTACAATTTCACACCTCATTGTGTCTGTATTAATGTGAGTCAGATACTAAACAGGTCCTAAGAATACATATGTTTCATAGAGAATTCTTTTGTTTGTTCTGAAAGAATATTGCAACCAGGACTCTGAAAATGCTTAAACCTGGTACCAGCTCTAAGTTAAGTAACATGGGGCACACTGAGAGAGGGGGTGGCTGCCTGTCTGCGCCTACAGCCCCTCCAACCACCACCACATTCATTCATTCATTCATTCATAGGCAATGCGGGTTAAGTGTCTTGCCCAGGGACACAGCGACAGCGTGTGCTTGGATGGGGACTCGAACCACCGACCCTCTGGTTGAAGGGCGAGCACCTACCCACTTCACCACTGCCTCCCACTGTTCTAATTAAATGTTCAATAAAGATTATTCTTAATTATTGATCCATCCATCCATCTTCTTCCGCTTATCCGGGGCCGGGTCGCGGAGGCAGCAGTCTAAGCAGGGACGCCCATACTTCCCTCTCCCCAGACACTTCCTCCAGCTCCTCCGGAGGAATC
>JAVQKC010212373.1:0-61533 GCA_036025475.1 Philypnodon macrostomus
ACAAAATCGCTTGGAGGTCAGTAAGCACAACCAGAATTAATCCATATATAAGGTGCTCCGGATTATAAGGCACACTGTTGGTTTTTGAGAAAATTAAAGGCTTTTAAGTGCGCCTTATAATATATATATATAATGCGGAAAATACCGTATATATATTCAAGTAATTTATTAAGAAAACTTACAGACTACATATATTTATTGTACTTTCTGTCATGTATAACATTGTATTCCCATAAAAAATATACCCAGTGTTGTATTTTGTTTCATCTATGCATGCTTTAGTAATCCTGTATGCTGTGGCGCTGACCTTCTCAGGAGCTGAAAACATTTGGTTTCACTTTTCTACGTAGTAAAGTAAAGAAACTCCTTGCAGCTACTTTCTATAGTTTGCATTGACTGTAGTTGTGGGCACGGGCGTCTAAACCCCCTAAACCTAAAACACAATTGCCATCCTAGTATATTTAGAGAAAGCTCTCAAAAAAGACATTTTCAATAAATAGCATTTTAAGGTATAAAAAGTGAAATCTAGAAGCCTTAAAAAAATCAAATAAAGCAATATTATTGGCTTCCATGCCTTGACCATTTCCCACCAGCCTCACTAAAGCAGCCGGGGGATCCAGTAAAATCCTCAGCCAAGCAGATAATGTGGAAATGTTGACAACAGCAAATTTGAAGAGAGTGAATGATTTAGGGACTACAGTGGGTGACATGGATGCTTTCTGTTGTATGTACTAGAAGCATGTTGGCCTGTATACAGCTGTCTGCTTGAATATGAATATTTTGGTTGCTAATGTTGGTTTTGATAAACACCGATGAATGTGTTTGTATTATATTATATAGACTATTTGTGAATATAAAGCCGCTACAGGATTGTCCAATCTTTTTGTATTTTTCTTCAGATGAGCGGCTGCTTTAAACGGTAGTTAATGAGTTTCTTGTCGCATGCAGCATTTCTTCCATTTTGATTGAGACTAGTAATTTATCACTCTTGTTATGGGCGGCCTCAACATTTTCCTCTGCTATAATTAGACAAAATATTGGGTATTTTTTCGGGTATTGTCCCAACAAGTCTCTGCAATTTCTTTCTAGTTTAATGTACATAATAATATACATAATGAAATATCAGTTATCAAGTTAGTCATATTAATGAATTGAAACATGTGCTCATATATCATGGCGTGTAGCTGTGAGATTTGTAGTTTTATTGCTTGCTGTATATCATATGACAGGCTAATGGCTTTACCAGACTGCTAGAGCACACCATAGTAACACATTGCCTTTTACATAGTTGAGTTTTAACCAACATTTTAAGATTTTTTATTCATCTATTTTTGTGTGAAGTGGTGAAAATTGGAACAATGCAGACAAAGGAGGTGTAGGAGCTGGTGGTCAGAAGTGTGACAGTGACCTATCCCCTCTCTGAATTTTAGGTTGGTTATTTTTTATATAAGGGAAATAATGTATTTAGGGCTAGGCAGTTTAACATGTTATAATAGTGTCTTTATACTAAAAATCTACAGTAGTTCATCAAAAGACGGCCTGCACGCATTATTTAATTTTCTGCCTAACAATCTAAATGATCGCGGTAAGAACCCCCCCCCCCCCCCACCCCCACCACCACCACCACACTGTACAGCTTCACATCTTCAAATCAATAGGTTTAGAAGCTCTGCCTCTGTTCTCTCAAGCTTACATTTTATTTTATTAGAGCGTTTTCTGGAAAAATGATACCGCTGCAGTGTCTTTGTTTACAGAAAATCATCAACGGTGCCAAGTGAAATCTATTTCAGTTGGAGTAAAACCATACAATTTTGTTCATTCTACAAACCTCTCGTGTTTTAGACATTCCATTTAATGAAAGACTTTCTGACAGACTAAGAACACAATCATGTTTTGACTTTGCAAAACTGAGTCATTTTAAAGCATTTAACTTTGATCTTTTTGCATAATTGTTTTCCCGACATCAGAGGGCAGGTAGTTTCAAACTATATGCAGTTACAAGGGACCCCATTACATAGGTTATGCGAAAACATTACACATGCCTCACATTGTACTACAGCTACATAACCGTAATATCATCAGACAGTGATGCAAGATATTGAGCAATAAAAGCTATTCCCAGGACGGCATGTGACTATAGTCTGTCATAATAACATGCAAATGAAAGGGAAGCTATGCGCTAATAGCACAGGTCAGTCCTAACCAGTCTTTGTGAGTGTAGAGACACATGTGTGCAGTGTCATACATAGGCCTTGCTCGGATATACTCTATTAGTGTAATAGTGAGTGTGTTAGGTTTTATTGACTGTGCGCTTGTAATGTCATCTGTCGTATAGTGCACTTCTAGCCCTGACACCATTGTAGTTTATGAGGTCAGAGGCTTTACAGTGTGTCCTGAAAATAATCTGCTACACTGCAGCTGTTTGATCAACACGCTGCCACAGGCTCCGAGAGAGAGCCCAGGGAGCAGGACCAACAGAAACATTGCAGACCTAGAGAGAAACAAATTGCATAATGTCTTCTCAGTGTCTTTTTAGCTCTTTACTGGTGTAGCCACAGCCTAACCCAATTACAAAGCTTACATGAAGATCCTTTATTAGGAAAGGCTGGGCAGCAGGAACAAAAGAATTGTGCATATACTCAATAGTACACTACAAGCTTGAACACACCCCCGCGCCAATGCACATCTTTCTCAATGTCTTTGTACAGTTATTATTGCCCCATGGCTCCTTTTCTAAGTTGAGTCTAATCAAGTGAAATGTTGTGAGGGTCCTCAGGAGAAAGGTCTGACGGTGACCGCTCACAATAACATCCTGACATTTAAACACAGCCCTGTCTGCCTCACACTTCATGAATAGTGTCATATGTAGTCTAATGTGTCTTCTTCATATTTCCTTGAGTGTTCTGTCTTTTGAAGTGGAGGCTTTATTGAACATATTTAGGTACAGCTGCTCTAAATGTGTTCACAATTGTGTCCTTCCTGTCCTCTCCACTGCACAATGCACACCATTTCCAGGCTCCTTCATGTGAAATGACTCACTAAAACAAATGCCTTTTAAAATATAAACTTGTTAAAGTGTTTAGTCTGCAGAAGACAAGGTGAAATTCTCAATAGTTGGCCATCCTTGAAATAATAACTCACCGGCCAGAAATTCCCATGAATGTCATGTTCAAGGTCTTTGTAAAAGCAGACGGGACAGTAAATAATTCATATAAAAATCCTGTTTGAAACTGCCTGGCTCTGCTTCATCAACTGTTGAACCATGTAGTTGGCTTTGTAAGCTGAATAATATTAGCACAGTGTGCTGCTTTCAAGGAACTGCAAGGCAGAGAAAATAAAGGGAGATCTAAAGCTCTGCATGATTATAAGAATATATTTATTAATTATTGATTTGGCAGAACTGTTATATTTTCAGTGTGAATAACTACATTATCTTCAGTGTGAATAACTATGCATTTGAACTATTCACATATTATTAATCATGGCGAAAATTTTTTGTACGTAACACCAACACAGTTGCACTAATAAAATAATAACTACACTGTTAAGCATTAATAAAGATGTAATGTTAAATTACAACTATGCTGCTGTTTAAATCATCAATGTTGTGGACAGACTTAATTTACATCGGCCCATTACTTAATTTGATTTCTCTATAATCATATTTCTATTACTTGTGCCAAAACGAAAATACTTTCATATCATTATTATATTTTCTGTTATGTGTGTGGTGACAAACAAGCTGTTCTATTTACATTCTAATTAGTGTTGTCTCCTTAATCACTTTGTATTACTTAAAAGCATGTATCTACTTTTATGTTAAGCAGCACAGATCTGGCCTCTATATCATGTAGCAAATGCAGTCTATTTAGGTCGATCATGTATGCGACGGAAGATTGACCTAGTGTGGCTCCATTGTAGCTTCTGGACACACTTAATATTAACTCAATGTCTTATCTAGTCCGGTTTATGATCTGCTGAGTCCATACTGTATTGTCTTTTTCCAAAACAAATAGTGATTTGTTTGCCAGCTGGTTGTCACAGGTGGTAATAGATTAGTCAACGCTGCGGTATTCATTACACTCCCACATGTAAAAATAAAACGCCCAATATAAGTGAAATGTACTGCGTTTACTGTGGCTTTGTGTTTTTTAGAAATTTGAACTGTGCTAAAAATACAGATCTTGTAACCAGTTTCACAACCACTTAAAGCTGCACTGCCAGATTTTGAACTGCCAAAAAAATGAATAATCCAAGTTTGAATGATTCAATCCCACTGTCTCACACAAGAAGCACACACTGCCTCATGTGTACACAAACCAGGAAATATGAGAATAACAAGCAGCGGTCTAGAGTTGGCTTTAAAAACATTGAACTAAAAAAATCTGTCTCTTTCTGAATCTTCCTGTAAGATGCAATAGTATGGTTGGTCAAATGTCTGTATAATAATGCATTGGTTTTATTTACTGTAGTCTTCGTTCACACCCAGTCACATTACAATTGATTGCATTATTCATTTAACATCACAGTCAAAAACTGGTGGTGGTTAGTTACATCTGACTTGTGGCAGCCACACCACAACCTCTGATCACCATCAAACACCAATCACACAACAACATTCATACGTTATAAGGTTGGTATGAGCAAAATACTAAACCAAACTATAATACTACCTTTGTCTTGGCTGTTTGAATCATATAAGTAATGGTTGATGAATAGTCAGTTGGTTGAATATGTGAAAGAATTATTATTATTATTAGAAATGATTAGTATATGACATTATTTGTAGGCGTATTGTGGTTGAATGTTGATTGCAGATTTCAAAACCACCCACTAAAATGCAAACCACTTTGTTTTATTTCTTACAGGTCAGGAGGAGGATGGACGGAAAGTCCTGGTCCTCAGTTACCCCCAGTATTGCCGATACCGTTCAGTTTTGGCACGGCTCAGGGAGCAGCCTTCGTCTCTGCTAATAGACCACACGGTGCTGGCTTTGGGAGGTATCGCGGCACTGGGCGGAGTCTCGAGGATCCTCTATTGTCGGGACACCTTTGAACATCCCACTCTTCTACAGAACGAGAGTATCTGTGACGAGTTTGGTGAGTTTGACAGATGAGACTTTTTATTATACAGTGCAGTCCAATTACAAGTAAGTTTACTGCATAACTGTAGTGACATATGGCATTCGGTACATTTTTATTACCCTCATAAATCACACTCTGTGTTGGTGATAAAAGAAAAGATCAGGAAATAGTATTATTCAATAATATTTGGAACCAGTACTTAAACCAGCAGTCGTCTAGTTCCCCACTAGGCCAAAAAGCACTTTCTCACAATGTCAAATATTTATTTGATCAAAACTAAACTTTAGCGGAGAAAATTGTTGTGGTTCTTACAATTAATAGACCCTTACCACGTTGTATTCTGCCTTCAATAAAACTTATTGCAAAATGCTTTGACTGCTGATTTTAAAGAGTGGAAATATACAGAAGTATTAGTTTTGTGAACTGATGTCATTGTTTGCTGTTCTGTTATTGTCGATCAAATAGAAACAAACTCCCATAGAGTGGAATCCCTAAAATGCACTCTAGTCTTTTAAATGTTTAATTTGTGCAAAGGCTTGCTCTTATCGCTACCATCAACCAGACAGTTATGTGCTAATGAATAAACTCATGTAGGGGTGCCAAAAGCTCACACAGACACACTCACTAAGCAGCCACACACTAATGCATTTTATAACAGAGTGAGCAGGCGCATATTAAGTGGGCTGCTGAGGTATTTTGAGCACAAACGTGTTTGTGGGATGGACTTAAATAAACCATAGTGCTAGAGTTTAGTGCTGTATGAAGCAATGTGTCACCCAGAGCAACGGTGTGGCTCATTTGTGTGGTTAAAATAGTTCTGCTGTGACAGGGGAGCGCTTAAGTGAAAATAGATCGAGCATGATTTATATTGTTAGCATTGGTAACTTTGGTAACACTTTATAGTAGCTACACCCTATTAAGCATTAAGTATTAGTTAAGCATTAGTAACCAGTTAATTGATCATTTAAAATCATTACTTTTAACATTAATAACCATAATTGAGTTATAAATACTGTTATTACTGTTTAATTCCTAAATTATAACCTCATGTAAATCAATTTGTGTTAATTAAGTAGCTATAGATTTCTTAATCATGAAGGTATTTAATCAATTCATTAATGCTTTATTACTGCTAAATAGAGGTGATATTCTGAAGTGTTACCATTGTAGTCCAGTACAAATCTTCCTCTTTGAATATTTTACTGTAAATGTTATTATATTTTGACTATCATAGTAGGCATTTTGATAAGCTTAGACAGTCGAATGCACTCACATGTGAATACACGTGTAACCAATAAATTATATGGTGTCATATTTTGGAAAGTACCGTGATGGAAAATGTTTGTCCAGTTTTTGAGCTGGATGAGAGACGTGGGTAAGTGGTAGTAGCAGCAAAATAGCACTTTGGTGGTCACTGTTTTGTTTTATTATTTACACTAAATTAATTTTTAAATGTTCATCTTAAGTGTGTTTTTCATTTAGCTTAACTCAAATAGCTTCAAAATAGTGCCCCTCTCTCTCTCCGCTGTTTATGAACATGAATTGACTGCCATTCAAACACACTCCAGTCACACCTATGAGAAGCATTTTGTGGCTGTGGTGTGGAATTTTGAAGTGCTGGAACATGCCTATTTGCCATTCACACAGTGTTTTTCCTAGCGCCTCACAAATCCACACATTTTATTAACCCCGTGCCAAGCTAAAACAAAAGAATAACGTGATTCATCTCTCTTTACACTTCCTCTGCTCAGTAGCACCGGGCAGCTCTTGTGCCAGATTGGGTTTTTGACATTCCCAGTAACAGCTCCTCTGGTCAAAAAGTCATTGTTTTTCTTATCCTGTAAATCCACTAGTAGGTAATTGCTTTTTAAGAGAGCTACAGAGGTGAGAGCTGAAGGGAAAATGGTGTTCGGCATAGGAAAATAAGTTATGAATAGTAAGGCTAACATCCTGTGGCTGCTGTTGCTCATTCACTTGGCTCAAAAATGTCATTCCTCTGTTGGCCACATTTAAGCTAAGGTTTATATTCAGAGCCTAAGGGATCCCTGTGTCTTTGACTATAGGGAACCAGATTTGTGTTCATGATGGTTTACAAGGGTTGAACAGCCTTTTATTCCTGCGTGAAGTGCTGTGTGGAGACTTGTTTGTGTCTGGTGTCAAAACAGTAAAGCCAAGTAATTTAGTCAGACCATGAAAATAAAGGCTTTTGGGCATCACACTTAAAGCTAAAACACAAATGTTTACACATGGGTGCTGCCGTTAAGTACTCAACTTTTTATAAAGAAGCTATAAATGGCATATAAAATCCACCTTTCCCAGCATGAGAACCAGCTATGTCTGTATATTTAAGGAATCATGTGTGAATGCGAAATATGCAGTCACTGGCCTTTTCATTAGGTAGACCATCTGCCGAATAAATGTGTGATCTGCTGTTTAAAGATTTCATATAATTGTGTGTCCAGAGATGACCATTCTGCAGACTTTCTATATCTGCATTAATGTTCAGTTGTCAATTGTACCTATTGAAATGTGAGTATAAACGGCATATAGAATCCACCTTTCCTATCTTAGGCGTTGTCATGTAAGGAATAATGCTGCAGCTGTAATATAGATATATAACACTGTATATAAAGTTAAAAATTGACCTGGGGAGCAATCCTGAGACTTTGTTCGCAGCTCCCCCAATGCTAATTTTGACCTTTAAAATTCAGCCAAATGTGCTGTGGCAGCTCTAATAGCTGTCCATCTTGTCTCGGCTAATTCATGAAAGTGTGTCAGGCGACCTCAGGGGGTAGACAAGACGAGGGAAGGAGTCTTTATTGTGTGAAGATCAGATGAGCGCCTGCTGCCTTATTCTTTAGATGCTGCTTGTGGTGGTTCTACATAAAGCCTAATATGTGCGCATCCGGGTGTTATAATATCGATCAACTGGACTTCCGTCTATGATATAATGTCCTTTTTATCGATTTGTATATTTTAGTCTGACTCTTGCATCCGAATGGCAATAGTGAATGTGGTCTGTTTTTAATGTTGGCCTATACGGATACATCATTGATTTTATTTAATTAACTCCTCTAAGCAGTTTGTCTGTATATCCCACTGTGTGTATGTTAACAGGATAACTGTGGTAAAGTTATTCCATTTTCATGAAAGGTCAGTAAGTTTTGAATCCGGGGATTCCCTTAGGGACCCATCCCGTACCATAATTTGGTTATAATTCAACATAATGGCATTCATGTTATAATTTTAATCAACTGGACATCCATCTTTGATATACTGCCGTCTTTAACGATTTGTACATTTGCAGTCTAACTCCTCCTTACTGTTACTATACATAATTCATGTTTTTTGCCCCTGTCACTTTCAATGTCCTTGCCTTTTTTTTTGCACCCAGCCTAAAAAACTGTATGTGTGTTGTGGGTAACCAGATCTCTGCACCCGGTGATCCATATTCATGTTTCGGCATCATCTGTCACCCCTGCAGCTGCTTGCCTCACGGGGAATGACACAGTTTTTGTTTATAATTATCATTGCATTCTTGGCCTGTGTGAGATTGATTATACCCATGCTAGTCTGTGTCCCTCCTTTAATTTCTTGCCAGGAGGAATGCAATATTAGAAATCTCAGTCAAGTCAAGGCAAAATAAAAAAATAAAAAGTTGTTCTCACTGCTTTGCACCAGTTAAAACACGCTCCGAGTATAAACAAGGTCTCACATACTCTAATAATATTGGCATTTCTGCGGCATTTCGGGCTGTGTGAGAAAAAGCCAGAAATAGTTTTGAGTGGGCTTTCGTATATAGCACTGAACGACAGATGACAGTTGTGCTATTAGCTGTCATGATACTACTGGGCACATACATTTGGCAGTGACGCGCTAAGGTTGGAGCAAGCATAAACATTGGTAGGCACGGCTTTACAGTAATGTATATCATAACTATGTTTAAACAGGGATTTTGTTCACCCCTGACAGCGACTCTTTTAGGGAAATATTATGACTGAAAATTCTTCCCATATTCCCCGATTTTGAAGTTACGCTTCAGAACTGCTGACCTTCCTGCCCCCCTCCCTCCTCCGAAACCTAACACCCCCCTTATGTGCACATTGCTTAAATCAACAGTATTTTCAAAGGACGCCAGGCAATAATTTTTGAAGTAAAGCAGTTGAGTTTTTTATTTGTAGCATCCAACCAGATCTGTTCTCCTTTTGGCCCTGTTTATTTTTCACACAGATCTCAATATGTTTAGATTGATATTGTCCAGATGCCTCGTTCAATTGTACAGTCTATTTTTGACTCGCATTCGCTTACGTTGAATTTTGTTGTGTTTTTTGAGATGGTGTCCGACTTGGCTACATATGTTCTTTACCACTCTTGACTCAAATTCTTTGGTTACTTTCCTTCTTAATGATACCAATACGTTTGAATACTAAACTAATAAAGAGTGGTTTCATGATAAAAATCTGCGCTGTTTGAAAGATTGTATCTTGTAAAACATGCCTGGCCTGATTGGGCTGGGTCACAGTCGAGCGTACAGCTGCGTGATGTCATTGTTTCCAGAACTTGAGCCACTTTCTCACTCGTCCGTCTTTATACATGAAATCTGATTAGATGAAATACAGCTATACGCTCCCATGACAGCAGCGCCTGTTAATGTAATAGGCAAATTGCTGGCTAAGCTCATGTTTTCTCATCTCCTCTGCAGATTTGTCTTAACCACCAGCCTATGAATTTTTCATTGTCCATATGTTATGGTATACAGGGAGGAATTTAGAGGAGGAAAGAGCACATGCTGTCATTTCATAATCATAGACATGGTATTAAAAGCAGCTTATGTTATATATAGCCTTTACATGTTTGTGTTGCTTTATAGAACGCACTGAAACACTAAATACCTGCTTAATTGCATTATGACGTGATGTAAATGTACTTTTAAAATATACAGCTACAAATTGTACAGATTGTTTTATTTATGGCTCCTTTGTACAGAAAGCACAGTGCTGCAGCTTTATATAGCTACACGCGAAGAGCTTTTTACTTTTCATCTTGCATTGGTTTGAAGCATGTACACAATATGGCACCATTTTCACAATTATTCCCATTGTGTCATGCTGTTTATCTATTTGACCAAACAGGGAGCATTATGTAGAAAGCTTTTCAGCGGCCTTGACCTGTTTTTTATTTACAGCACCCAGGTTTCTCAGAGGACCAACGAAGATCAAGGGAAATCGACTGGCAATAGTGAATGTGGGTTGTTTTTAGTGTTTGCTCTGTATACTGAGATACGACACAGATTTCATTTAATTAACTTCACCAAGGAGTTTATGTTGGTCTGATAGAAGGATAACTTAAAGTAAGTAAGTATTGTCAAATGTATGTTTTATTTTTAGGAAAGGTCAGTCATTGGCCAAAGAAGAAATGCATAGTTTTTGACGTGTTATACAGGATTTCCTGAACAACCAAAGTAGACCACTAGTACACATGAACCCTGAACAACCAAAGTAGACCACTAGTACACATGAACCCTGAACAACCAAACATAAAATAATATTATGACCCTCGCCTTACAACAGGTCAGGTATATTTGACAGCCTCTAACTTGCACATACTTTGTCCGATTAGGCTCAATCCTGAAACACCTAATTACCCCCGGCCCTGAACGCATCTGACTAATATGATGGCAGTTACCTCTATATGTTTGTCATGGTTTGGGGGCGGGGCCTCTTAATTGCTCGCTAACATTATTAAAACCCTTAGAAATCACACAGTGTCTGATTAAGGTGCCCGTTGGTGAAATGGCAGTGGTGGCAGACGTATGGGAGCGTTTTGCCGATATACACCTTGCTGTCGGGTACATCAGTGTTCACCTAGTAGTGAAAACAGTTGACAGACACCCAAATCTACAGTACAGTACTGTACAATAGACAACATATGAAGTGTAATGCTTGTATTTAAAGAACACAAAGGAAATGTTTTTGTAGTGAGTGAAAAACTACTTCAGCTTGACTTGTACAAATGAGTTGACATTTCATTATGAGATAAAGGCTATGAGAATTTGCGATAAAGGCAGATGATAAGGGCTATTTCTGGAAGAACTTAAATTTGCGATAAACAGTGTGGGTTTGCCATTTATAACTCTGTGTTTGAGCTAAACGGGCCGAGTCGACCTCATCTATATAACGGCCTGATAATCATTCCATTAATCCACAAGACGAATATGAGGCTTTTGTGCTCGCTCGAATAGAAGCTAAATAAAATGAAGTTAGATCTTTTCTTTCACAAACCTTAGATAATATACCACGAGGGAAATTGCTTGGTCACAGTAGCTCAATTGCACACAAAAACTCTTAAAAACACCAGTAAAACAAATATACTAGTCACATATTTGACTTTTGCCCCAGTCATGTTACAGCATATCAGGAAAGTATGGTATTTATTTAAGTAGATCCAGGTTATATTGCATTTTAGGAACATTCTGTAATTTCATCTCAAACTCAAATAACCCTAACTTTTTTTGGCTCGTACAGTTTATGTCAGAATGTTATAGCTAAATAAAATACAATAAAATAAACATATAAATAAAATATAATTGCATAAACTTGAGGATACAAGAGTTGCATATATACAACTTTACAATCAATCGTGGGATATAGGTCTGACAGCCTTTTAGCCCATTAGTTGATTAGATGCATTCACTCTGCAAGCAGGTCTAATGTATTACTTGATGACCTTTATATACTTTTGGGTTGATTTTTAGGGTCAAATATATTTGACTGTTTTCTTAATATGTTTCGTTAACAAATCATTTTGACGTCATTTGTTTGTGTACACTTTGACAAGCGCCTTCACGTCCCAATTCTGCCTTAAGAGGTGAATTAATCGTTCTGCTGGGGATGATCAACAATTTCTTTATGTGACTACAGCCCAAGTGGGACATACGGTGCAGTAATATGGATAGAAGAGCATCCCTTTTGTGTTTTGGGCTAAAGCACTCTGAATGTCCCTAATAAAAATTACAGAACAGCATGTTCAAACCTGAGTTACTGTCTGTGACTCATCATGTAATCGTAGACGCTGTTTACAGAGCCCTATGTGTCGGCCGCTGCAGCTAATGCTAGAAGGAGTTAGTCTGTTGTTTCAAGTGTCAGGGCTTTTATAATGTGTGCAGGTGGAGGCTTGTTGCTCGACTACAAAACTACAAAAACAGCCCTATTACACAACAGAGTGCTTTTTGTATGCGATGACTGTAATTCATTTCCAGTTTTTCCAACAGTGACGCATGAACCTTTATGAAAAATGATTATTATGTTTGTCTTGTGAAATTAAAAGTGGTAGTTGATTTGTCCTTATTGTTAAATATGATTTATTTGTTTTCTATATACCTGGTGAAAAGGGATTTATATGCTTTATTATACAACTTCAACTTTATATTTGCCACTTTTCTTTAGTTGGTTTTCTTTAGTACAGCGACCACTTTCAAAAGTAAACCAGTAAAAGAAGCAACAGCCATATAGAAGTATGTCTGGCCTACTTTGTTTATGGGAATTATTAATATTTATAATCACCATGGCCCTAATGCTGTGCTGCTTTTCAAAATTATAATGTTGATGTTTGGGCTCATTGGCCGGCTCAGTACTATCAAGTGTAACTAGAGCGTGATCTATTAGAATACATATGTTTTATTGATGTATGGCTTCGTGTTTATCCTGGCATTCATTTATTTATAGGTCGATGCTGTGTTATTTTTTTTTCTTTTTCAGTAATGAATAGGATAAGCCTTGAAGCTTATCCACTGCTCCCTTTCATCTCTCCCCTCCCTCTATCGCTCCCCCCTCTCTTCAAAAGCCAAATTGAAATACTGTATTTTTTTTAATGCTTCGGTACTGAGTTGTTGCTGCAGTCTGTCAGTATCAATGATGCGGAAGCGTTTGAAGGTTATTCCATTTTAGTAAATCCTGCACATTATGTAACTTTGACTTTGTTTTACATTCCAAACAACAGAGTGTCCATTTGGGACAGCCCCACCCCTTAGTGTGTACCTATTATTTACTAACAGTTTTCTAGGGCAATAGTGGTGTCACATTTTTATGGGTTTATGGTGTTTATTAGGTATAGTTGTGGCTTCGTAGTTTCATAGTTTCTTATGTTGTCTTAGTAAATAGACAAGACCTATAAATTACTATCACCTGATTCAATGTAAATATATTACGTTCAATAATGTCATAATATCACTGTGGCATGAACATTCCCATTTTCCCTAATCCCTAATACATATTGACCAACTGGATAATTTATGTGCTGGAACAATAGCCGTAAACATTTTTTGCCATGGTGTCTAAGCATAAGCAAATAGGATCGCATTGTTGATAGTAATAGCGGTTGAAACGCTCACAAGATAAAACTGTACTGGATTGAGGCCAATGCAAAATGAAAGTGATTGTATAATTATGTTTAGTATGCATGGGCCCTTATGCCTGCTACAGTAAAGATGAGGCGATATTATTAACTTCTTCCAAGGGTCAGAGGTGGCCACACAGCTCAGTGAATGAAAGTGGGTTAGCATTAAAGCCAGTCAAATGTGATGTGTGTGTTAATAAGTGGCTTCATCATGAGGCAATCACATGAGACACAGACACAGACAAAAAATGTGAGATAAAGGAGTAGGGCTGCACAATATCACAAAAACATTAGATTTCCAGCCATTTTGAATACTGCTATGTCAATATTTTATTTTTATTTTTTATTTTTTTGATGAAGGTTCAGTTGGGCAAAAATAGTTCCTTTGTTTACTAGTTATAATGCTTCAAAATCAAAACAGGACAGAGGTATTCACACGATGTCAGTTTATGAAATGTCTCGTTTTTCTTGCACTGTCTAATGTAGATTCATTATCTGTTTATTTACATTTTAAAATCTTCTTAAAGGCTTAATGGACTGGTGTTGAAAATTAGCACATGTGCTAACACACTAAAGCAATACATCTGGTTGTCCAATGTATATGTGATGTCCATACCAAATAAATAAATACATTCAAGGCACTAATGGGAAAAATGTGTGAAATGTCAGATTTTAAAGGCCATTTTTGCAAACAGCTACTGCGTGTGTTGATTTGCAATAAAGATGCATTTGTGAGATATTGTGCATCGGTCCTAAAAAAGAAGACGCTTATTTTGACTGCAAATGAAGTTTATGAAATGTATCTTGTAAAGCTTTCATGCAACAATGTGAGCTTGTATATTACTATGTTTACTCTGCAAATGGAAATGTGTGCGACGTTTATGAGTTTGTGTAGCAATATAAGCGCACACATTCACACCCTGTCGAAACACACAACACAATGAATCCTGATGAGAATCATTTCATAATATGTTGCAATAATAAACTTCTTTGAACAGTTTAATTGGCTCTTCCTGGAACAGCACGGCTCTGCTTCATTTGATCTGATGAAAGACTAATGTTGCCTCTCCCCGGGGGTACATGCACAACGGCACAAATAATGAATTAAGAACACACTATTTTCTACAAACCGCAGCCATAATAAAGAAGGCACATTCAACACACACTTAACAAGGCCCCTTTAAGTGTTTCTTGTTTGCTTGCTCATGTGTTTAATTTTAAAACTTGTTAAAATAATCCAGATTCCAGGAATGGTAATACATTAAAGGGGTCATACCATGTGTTTACCTGTGGATTAGAATTCCTTGTCAAAAAATGAGATTAGTTAGTCTCTTTTAGTTTTATTCCTTTATCCTTCTCCATGTGTCCTCTTCATAGACACTTTGAAAACAGTAATCTTTTTGCAGTTAGTCACTTCAGGTTTCCTCTCAGCCATTGTACAACTAGTTAGAGCCAGCGATAGCCCAGCTCAGCTCAGCCAGTGGGACTTCCGCAATGATTAAATGATAGATCGTTAATTGGGTCAATAAAACATGTGGTGACAACATAATTGAATGGTGCATGTTTTTCAAGCCCCACAGCTTTCACAGATTATATATAGCCTATTAATGTATATGTATTTAATGTACAGATTTATTTACAACATACAGATATGTCTTTTTCAAGGAAACTGCATAATAACTCAGAAGAAGAAAGCTGAGACTTAGCATAGAGAGCCCCCTTAAAGTCATTAAAGTGACTGTGATCTAAAGGCACCTTTGTCATCACAAACACTTGTTGCAGAAACATTGTTTCTGTGTGATTTATAAGAACCATAGAGTACTGGAACGGTAGTGTTTTGAACAGCCTGTTTGGCAAGGAGTGCAAATTGACTTGAAAGCATCTGGTGTGTGTAAAAGGCAAAGTGAAGGAGACTATGCAAAAAGGCAATAGGAGTATGTAAAATTCAAACTGACAAAGTCTTAAAGGTTTTGGATAATGTCAATGAGAAATGTCAACAGTGACAGATAGCATACCACAGCAGCACAGAGACAGAAAATATACATATTCATTTCACAGTAGTAAAAATATTCAATTTAATAACACTTTACAACAACAGACTTGACCCTAGAGGCATGGAAACTGGTGGAAAAACCAAAACCATAACCTCAACCTAAATTATCCTTAAATGTGTTCCTCAAAGACCTTTTTCCCCTGAGTGTGGCTTGGCAGAATATCCTTACACCATCAAAAAAGAAGAAACTGAACGAACAGTTTACATGATTGAAAAAGTAGCAAGATAAAAATATGGGTGTATATTTTTAATGTCTTGGTAAACACATACTTGCTGGGATGTGGGCTTGTCTCCATGGCAACACTAGACAGAGCCTTGCGTTTTGACAGTGCTTCCTGATGGTGACTGATAATTATTACCTGACTCGTCTCCACAAACATATGGCGTGAGCTGCCCTGCGCCATATATCTAGCCAAACGTCCCTTTACTGATAATAGCTTTTTAATGTTGCGTTTTGTTGTGCATGCATAGCAATCATTCCCACCCCCCCCAACACCACCACTGCATCCACCTCACCCCACCCACTTGTAATTACATTTGCTGCTGCTCACATAGTTATTATAGGAAACGCAAGAGAAATAGATAGGAGACACAAGCAGGAGAGTACAAAAAAAAAAACGCCATTCACGACACAGCAGAACAGAATTGTAGCAAACTACTGTGAGTAATTCAGACAAACTGTGGAGATTAACACCAAAGAAGTAACTTTTTTACAATAAAGTTTGCACATTTGAACATAAACAACCGATAATAGCTGCGGTGCTCAGTCTGTGGGCTCTTGCATAGATGCTGTATAGTATATTATGCAGTGTTCGCATGCGTAAGACCAATATTTAGATGCAATTGGAAGCAATCTTGTTATATTCACAGAGGCCATAGAGGAGGACATCAATCTATAAACATGATTTATCTACTGCACACTATCCACCAGGCATTAGCATAGCGTCTCTTTTGTGGATCTCATTACCTGACTGTATACGCAGCTGAAAAGTGTAGCCCAAAGACTCGAGGCGTGAGTGGCATTTAAATGCAACTCCATAGAACAGAAAAAGTCCTTCTCCATTTCTGCGCTTTAAAAATCTCCTGATAGTAAATAATTGAACAAGCTGCCAGTGGAGTATAAATGCATTTGTACAGTTCTCCTGTTGTGTTCCTCAATTGTTCTGCTTTGTGTTTATTCAAATATTTAGTGGCTTTGTGACCTTCAGTGACTTTTGAGTTGTTTTTTGATTAAATAGAAGTTTCATTCCTGCCATATTGGTAGGTAGACCTTGTGCCTAATAAAGTGGCAACCAGTGTGGTCGTCTGCAAACCTTGATGTAACAACTGGTTAGATCTGCCATTCACTGTATATTGGATACTGGATATGGATAGCATTCACTGCACACCCTTGACATATGTGAAAATCTTTCAACATTAATGTCACCTAAATCACTTTTCTTTTGTCATTCTGATGGTTGGTTTAAACGTTAAAAATATCAAAATTGTATTCATTATTTATAAATTATTACGCCAAGATCACAATTTTGATTTCAGCACAGTTTTCGTTGACGTATTTTTTCGTCGTACACAAAAGACTACTGCTATCAGTGATTCAAACTTTTTAAATACAAATTTGATATACATCCAATCTAATGTTTATCATAATACTTCATATTATTTATTTGACTTATTTTATTAATCTGGGTACTGGAATACAGTAAAAATGACGGTGAAGGGCAGAGCATAAATTAATGTAACACGATTCAACAATCTTCCAGCGGATCGTCATATCTTCATATCATGATACAATATTTTATCGCACACCCCTTGGCTACATACAAAGTGCTGTTTGCGGTCATGAGAAGGGAATTGGTCTACCTAATAAAGTGGCCAGCCAGTGTACTCTTAAATTGTGATATGTGTAGAATGAAAAAGGCCATCTCTAAATCACTGTGATTCACCTATATCTCATTGATTTATATGTGGCACACCTGCAGCGACTGAATGGTGAATTGAAACCACTCTTTTTCTACAAGCATTTGATTGAGGTCTGCCACAGGCTACTGCAACAGACAGTCTCTGTGAAGGAGATAATGATGCATAGGCACACAGCTGTCAGTCTGCCAGCGAACAGGGAATCATCTTTGAGGGAAATAAAAACAGAGCTGATATAATGTGGTATTTGTATGGGCAATGATGGGTTTGGGAAATAGACTGGAACAAGGTGTCAGAACCAACCAGGAAGAGATCTGGTGAAGAAAACCTTATATATGTATAATTATATACTTTACTAGGTACACCTGCAAGTCAACACAAGTAGCACATAGGCAATCTAGCAGGAAATGTTCTAGACAAATCTGCAGAATTTCGAAGTGAGAATCAGAATGAGGACAAAATGTCAGATCTGGTTTGAATTCTTTGCGCAACAGTTTAAAGAGAATGGGCTTAATAAAAGAAAACTCCAATTCTGTGAGTAAGATGTGTTTTTGATGCCAGATGTCAGATAACAATGGCTACACTGACATGAGATCATAGAAAGATTACAGCAATAACCATTGTTACAGGCAAACTCTGATTTAACAAAACATTAAGCTTTAGATCTGACGGGCTATAGCAGCACGAGACCACACTGGGGCCACTTTATTAGGTACAATGTCTACCTAATAAAGTGTGAACTACATCAGAGTGAGTCATTTGAGCAACATTCTGAGCAACATTTATGCGTGAAAATCAATAAACGTTGCAAAGCATAAGAACTGTAATAGCACTGTTCGAGCTCGTGCATTATTGGTATTTTGGTGACCTTTTACAATTGTGTTTCACTAGGCAACTGGCAGACTTCAAGCGGCGCTCAGTCAAAAAGGTGGCCATAATTTTCTAAGAGATCTTTCCAAAAATTACTTGGTTAAAAGCGTAAAGGAGAATGGACATGGTTTTGAGAGAAAGCAGGTGGCAGGGACCTTAGGGTGAGTGGGCTGCACCTCGGGGGGATAGTGTAAGTTTGTTTATAAAGAGGCCAGACTAATCTCAAATAGATGGGTCTAAAGGGATTTGCAGTGTGTCAGTATTAGACAAGAGCCTGATGAATGCTATGTCTAAATATACTCTAAAAGCCTGTGGAACAGTCTAAATTATTGCTATTCTGGTTCATGGATGTACTGCTTCTTAGGGCTGCACAATATGTATCGCAAATGTATGTTTATTTCAATATCAGAAAACACCATATATGTATCACAAGAAACTATTTGTCCAATCGTAGCCTTAAAAGAAGATGAATGATTAGTTAATAAAAAGTTTGATCTAGTTTTGATTTAGTCTTAGTATTAGTTTTAGTTCTAGTAAAAGACTGGTTTAGTCCTGATTTAGCCCTGGTTTAGTCCTGGTTCAGGTCTAGTCTAGACATGGCTTAGTCCTGGTTTAGTCCTGGGTAAGGTCTAGTCTAAACATCTTTTAGTCCTGGTTCAGGTCTAGTCTAGACATGTTTTAGTCCTGGTTCAGGTCTAGTCTAGACATGGTTTAGTCCTGGTTCAGGTCTAGTCTAGACATGTTTTAGTCCTGGTTTAGTACTGCTAAAATGTAGTTAACTGAAATTCAAATTTAGTCTTTATTTAAAAAATTATACCCAAATATAATCATCTTCACAATACTCAAGTTATTGCATATCAGATGTTTCTTTAATACTGTTTTTATCTTCCCATTACATTAGACAGTGTTGTTTTTGTGTAAGACCTTGGCAAAGCTGAGACGTGTTTGTAATAGCAGTAACTAGTATCTATTGTTGTGCTTCAGAGGCAGCCAAAAACATTGCTCATTAAATTCAGAATAGCTCTCAGCGACGTTGGAATAAAAATATCCTCTTAAGTTGCAGATGCATTCACAGGCCGGAGAATAAAAATAAGCCAGTATTATTGATATAGTCAAATCCCCCAAGGATGTGGCAGTGACCTCATATGAAACACTACATTCCCATCTATCATTGATAATCTCCTCTTTGTAATTAAAAGAATTCATTAACACGTGTATCATGTTTCAACCTACGGACATTTCTTTGATTAATAAAAACATTGCAGTGTCCGCCCACGTGCTCACTCACGCTCCGTGGGTACATTGTGTAAATCTGAAAACCGATGGTAACACAGAGATGCTTGGAGTATTACTGTTCATTAGATGTTTTTTTATGGTGCTGTCAGTGCGTCTCAAATGACTGTGCACCGTGGAAACAAGCCCGGAGCACAGAAACAGAAGAATAACTCTACCGTCAGATATGACAAAGTGAGAATTATGAGCACGTCAAAAATGGCTGATATTACTACATGCAGCTACAGTCAGCAACAAAGTGATAGAGAGATAGCGATATAGAGATTGTATAAACACAGTGAGTGCATAATGTGTAGAATAATGGTGTGTTTAATCAGTGTACCAGTGTAATGGGATATCACTAAGCACTTAACAAATACCAAGCCTGATGCAACCTTTACAAAAAGTGAATACACATAGTCACATAGTATAGGCATGTCTGAAAAATATTTACTCAGTGTACATGCAGATTTGCCATACCATGTTTGAGTGGATTAGAAATACTTCTCTGTTGATAGCTTTGCTTTACCATTTACATCAAGTAGTAGTAGTTAGGTAAGGAATGTTTATAATGAAATTTTTACAGATACACCTGTGTCTAAATCCTCTACCTCTATATAATGTTCATATGTAACTAAATGTTATTCACTTCTGCTGTTAAGTATTGCAATGTGTGTGTGGGTTTCTGGAAAAAAAACAATATTATGGGAATCTAGTTTGGAAAAGCACTATTTCTATGTAAATGTTATTACTTTGGTTTTTAAAAGCTCTTCAAACTGGTCAAAAAATCCCAAACTAAAGAAATCAGTGTAACTTCTAGTATGTTTAGAGTTCTAGAGTGTAAGGTGAATACATAATTTTGCCTGTCACTGCTTTGAGACATCAGTCATCATCATATTCTCTGTAGTACTGCTGCCGTGGAGCCTCTCATGACACATTCCTAAAGTTAAAATGTTTCACCAAAGTGTAACATCACTTCACTGATCACACGTTTGACGCTCCGCTGCTCCATAGATTAAAGTATCCCCAGTTACTTTGAGACGCTGTTGTGTTTTCTAATTAGCATGCCAGCTAGAGCTAGATTAGGGCACAATACATGGCACATTTATTATTATTTCATAATGGAAAATGCAATTAAAGAAATATCTTTAAGTCAAGTGTTATTAGTCTCATGAGCAAATTAGTACTAAACTTCAGTTCAGTGACGCACAGATATATCGGCCCAACATTGGTATCGGCCTCTACAGATGTACAATGTTAATCTTCTGTTTTAAAATTCCAATATTCAGGGTTAGATCCAGCCAGAAAAAGAAAAGACCTAAATAAAGCCAGGGTCACACAAGCCAATAAAAATATATTTATGGATTAATAAATAACATAAGCTGATATTTACATATTTCTTAGTTTAAGAAAAGCATAGTCTACTAAAATATTTTAACAAAATATCGGAATCGGTATCGGCCAAGAAATGTCATATCGGTGCATCCCTACTTCAGTTAAATGATCATGATTTAGTCCTAATTGAGAGGTTAAATGTAGACCTGGTTTAGTCTTTTTGGGTTTGGCCACAGTGAGCCTGTATCACTGTTTTTGTTGGATTATTTCCCCTGCAAGAACTTCCTCTACAGTTTTGGGTCATACCATAGAGAAAGAATGTACAGAATGTTAGCTTTATCATGAAGGCACTTACGAGTTTGACTGCAAAATTCAAGGTCTTCAAGGTCTGCGTCTCTTTTGCATATATCAAAGTTTAGAACATTCTGTCAAAGCCTGCTAAAAAGTAAGATTTGTGACCTGACCCGAGATATTGAGGGACAATAACACTGTGCACTCATTCTTGCAAGGACTCATGTAGCCATCCCATTGACTAATTGAAGCTGGTTAATTAAGGTAGCTTAGATTCTCTTTAATACATCGTTAACTTAACAGGTATTCAATTAATGCAATTCTTCTTATATGAAGCACTACTTACTTATTGTCTGTTCTTCACATTAAAATATAAAAAGTTCAGTTCTCTTCATTCTGCCTCTTGCCCTGAATGCAAATGTGGGCCTACAGTTCAGTATGGTGTGTTGTGCTTTTTATAAGTCAGTAAATTTCCATTGTACCCTCTGAAACCATATGCATGAGCGCTGTGACCTTCTTTGTATGGTGGTGGGCGTATTCACAGGTACAGACTCATTTACAAATTTATCTCCAGGGATCCTTCCTCTTCACTTCACAGACAGATACAGATTTAACCTCAAACTGTGGGGTCACAAAGCCCCAATGTGCTGCATGTTTTACAGATGGATACCTTCCTAGTTGCTTTTATTGAGATGTAGCTGGAATTTGATAATGTGGATGTTGTTGGTGAAACTAATGTTCAAAATGGGAATGAGTGATAATATAGATTTAGAAAGTTCTTAATTTTGAATGATAACCAAGTAATCATACAATATAACAAATTATAATCATGAAAGCTAATCAAATTTCATATAAACAGATAATGCTAAAGCTAATAATGTTTGAGCTATGTTTTGGCTAATACTTCTGCTAGCATTTTGGAGGCATTGTTGTTTTCACATATCAAACCAGACAGCGAAAATAAACATAAATGCAATCTCAATCTGAAAGCCATGTCTCCTACCTAAGAAGTCGACATCTCTTCTAGCTATTGTTCTTTGCTTGAGGGACTGTACTGTGCCACGGTAAATGTCATGTTTTGCAACATGCCTGTTACCTTTGGAAGCAGACATGCTAATAATTGCTTGAGTGGGTGTTAGATCTTTAGTGAATTTGCAACCGAGGGAAGGGACAAAATACATCAAAACATGTTTAGCATTTATCACGGGTTGTTCCTGTCACACCTCCTTCTCCGCCTTCACCTCTGTGTCTCAACTTGGACTTGAATACAATCAGCAGAAGTTAAAGTCAAGACAGAAGTGGGAGTTTTCATAGTGCAGATGGAAATAGTTTGAGAAAGCTAGACTTTGGCTCAGTGAGTGAGTTGTGACTGGAGGATTGAAACTCTTAGACGTTCACATTTCATTTCTGATTAGTCCAAACAGTCTAAATGAGTCAAAATGAATATACTCAAAGCAGGAATGAAACATTGAGCTCGGTTTATTGACATGATTCGGAGCAGAGTTTAGTTGGTTGTCTTTATCCATTATTTGAACCTGTTAAATTTTACAACTCTTACAATTATTTATTATTTATTTATATTTGTGCTGGTCTGACCTTCGAAGTGCCCATCATCTAGATCTGTTGCACTATCGTAGAAGTCAAGAAACAAATTATGAATGAAACTTGTACAAAATTCAGCAAAGAAAGACAGATAATACATTTGAAATGCACTTAAAAGTTAGTAGTTAGTACATTCCCTAATATTTCAACAATATATATATATTAGATATAATAGATATTATAAAACATCAGGAGTTACTGTTGTTGACTTTGGACATTTTCACATTCTGTGCTGTAGGTGAAAGAGAGACACGTCATAATAGATTCACTTTCTCTATTGGGATGACTAAGTTAGACAATGACACTAAAGGAAAGATCACACTGCCTCAAAGTGATAATTCATCCATCTAGTTACATTTTCCTCAGAAGAATTATATTATGTGTATTTGTTAAGTGAACAAAAGCAGCTATTGAATATTTTCTCAGTCGATGTTAGTGTTATCTTATGAAACATCCATCACACAAATGCCTAGTCGCCTCAGCGTATCTAGATTCCCAGCAGCATCTCAATTAATCAGTCCATTCTGTTGTAGCTCCCCATCGCTCTCCTCTCTTCATTCACCGAAACCATCCTGAGTCGCCTCTAATGAGTTTTTTATTATCACTGACATCAAGGAAATAGCAATGAAACCCAGGTATTAGAGCTGTATCTAATTGAATGTGAGGGGGACAGAATTATTAGACAGAGCTGTTTTGTAAATCTGTTAGAAGCCCAGCTGCTCACAGAGATCAAGTTGTCAGGCTGTGCACATTCAGTGGTTGTGACTTCCTCGGCTCAGGGGCTGTGCTCAGTGACATGACATGATGGATTCACCCCCCCCGGGAGGACCCCTTACCTGTGAAAGTCTATATGTCTTTGCATGGTCACTCAGTTTGTCCTACACTGGCCATAGTTCAAAATACTGTATGTTATATCTCCATAGCTGTGTATTTTCATTTACCAAATTTAATCTTTGGTTATTTTGTCACCAGTTTGTTGACTTGTTACGATTCTGCCTCAAAGCAAGTAGGTCTCGGGTCCCGGACCAGGCAGCAGGGTTTTTCTGTGTTTGCAGTTTGCATGTTCAGCATGTGTTTTATATGTATATTGACAAAAATGTATCACAGTGGATTCTTTAACATTGTGAGATACAGTATAAGGGTGTTGTGACTCAATTGGTGGAGCATTTACCCCTTGTATCGAAATTTTAGGCTTAACATCCCAACAACCCACTTTTTCATTATAAAACCATACTCTGAGAAAGCTCTGTGTGAAGCAAAAAGGAAGTCACAAAGCCATATTTAGCCCATGACTATAGCTCCAATTTTGGCCTGCCAGGGGAAGTATTGTGTATACTAAAATGGTCTCCTTGACAAAATCACTTAATGCCCACAAGATGTTAAAAATATACTCTCTCCCCTGGTGCAGTCCAATCATTACCCTGTGATGTGCACTCGGCAGACTATAAATGTCCAAGCTTCCATTGTACAAATCAATCCTCTATCTGAACGACCATCTTTGATTTGCTTTGTGTTATTCTGAAGACGATGACTCTGTCTTTATGTAACAAGGAGAACATCAACACAACTTAGACTGAACCTCCAACAAAATCCTCCACTTGACCTTTTGCGATGTAGACCCTAATTAGTAGAGCAATGAATTTAAACTCTGTTGCTGGTGTCTGTGTGTTATGCAGTGGCCCTTGGTTTTAATTGCCGCCTATTCTTACGCAGCAGTATTTGACCTGATAAAAAATGTAAACTGATGATAACGTAACTGAGGCTAGAGTGTCCGGGGGTTTGAACTAAAAACAGAACATCTGGGTGTGACCGAGGAGGTGTCACATTAATCCAATAAGGTCATTCATGTATTGGGGGCATTTACACGCACTGGCCATTTTATTAGGTGGACCTATTTATACCTTCACGTGATCTGAAATAGCTAATCAATCTATCTCAGGTCAATGCATTTAGTCATATGTACAATACAAACCATGAATGAAAAAAACAGACGATTTTGAACAATGCTTTGACAAAGATACAGTTTCCAATGAGGGGCAGTTTTATGGGTGACAATGCCCCGTTGTGTGCAAATTTCAGACTGGTTTGTTGACAGACAACATTGTGACCGCAGCGGAAGACCACACCAGATGCCACTTTATTAGGTACCAACTCTACCTAATAAAGTGGCCAGTGAGCTATAGGTGGCTCTGCTCTAGGCTGTGGTTTATTACCTTATTGATTCATCCTTATATAATACAGCATGGTATGAGAAGCTCGCTGCAAATTAACTTACAGCTATAAATGCTTCAATATGCTGCTCATCTCACAAAATAAACACAAGAGCATAAATACATTAGGTTGTTCTGTAAGCCCTTTGAGTTAATTAGAAAATGGCGGATTAAGAGAGGCACAATAAAAGACGATGTGAAAATAAGTGAAACCCACACCCACTCTTTTATAAGCAAAGATTACTGTGTTGAAAAGTTTTTTATGCCAAGAGATGACAAATGCACAATAAATGTCCTTGGAAATTTCCCGGAGCTGCTTTCTCGATGGTGTAGCAGTCGGGAAAATAACAACTTGATGCTGAGTCACTATCATTTTAGATTTATTAATGGCTGTGAAGCTTTTTGTATTGTGACTGCATTTATTCATTCTCTTGGGTAGCTGTATCTATCTCTTGTTGGGAATTTAACTAACATAATCATAGAACCCTTATTGCACAGAACAACCGTAAGCATGATTTAATTGTCATTTCAGATACTACGTGCTCAAACCGAGATTAGCCTGTTATTTATTTAGTTTTTTTCTCTTTATTATTTTTTTCTTTCTCACTCCATTTCTCAATAGGGCTTATCTATGTTTGCATTGCTGTGTGGAGCCAAGGCACGCTGCCAGGAAGTAACATTACAGTCACGGGTTGACATAAACGTGGGTGTACAAAAAGGACTTAAATACTTTATTGTGTGTGTAATGTGAACTGAGCAATTATATCTGCCTGCTTTTCAAACAAAGAGCTCCTATCAGGCAGGTTCATGTGTTTTTAATTAAGAGTGTTGAGACATGAGCAAGCTATAGGGAGCCCGAAATGGGGTTATGGTGATCTGTTATGTTATCAAATGCAGAGAAGCTTTTTTAATTTATTTATGTAGTTTAACCAGGAGTGATTAACTGCTTCACAGTTATGAGGCCTTCATCTCAGATACTAAAAATACATCTGTTTGAATTTAAATGTAGTGTTCAAGCTGAGAAGGAACTTGAAGACTGTGTTTACTAGCACATTGGAGCAATCTGGCAGTCAGCTCCCCCATTCAGTACAACGTTGCACTAATCCAGTTTAAAATAATTAGCTACAGGCTAGCAGGCTTGTGAAATTCCATTCCTTTGATTGTGTATGTTCCCGTCAAAGCCTCCGTACTTACCCATATTTAGTCCCAAGAAAAGCACATTCGAATCCCATGTATGAATGTCAAAGTGAGGCTGTGAACACTTATGGACCTAAATCACACATGTCAAAACAAAATACTGACATGTTACATTTACTTGAGGAACTTCTTGAATAAATTGTACTTTGTTTTATTGCATCATACTTTATACTACCTGAGTAACGTTATTTTGACGTACCAATATTCTTACTCGAGTAAAATCGTTGGATCTAAAGTAAGAGCAAGAGTACCTTTACCCACCACTGTATGTTATTGAGGTATAAGCTTTATATGGGGTAAAGGGTCATTCTGCCTTCTTGAGTTCAACTGTTTTGAAGATTTCTTTTTAGTAAGACAGGAACATGTTTCGACTCGTTCCTGTAGTCATCGTCAGAGTCGTCATGTAGACGGCTTGAGTAGTTTTATCAGACAATAGGGAACGCCTCTATTCCTAAAGAGAGGCAATCGAGATTTCGAAACCATGAACCGGGATGAAGGAGCATATACCCTATCCCACACCCGACAGTAGGGGCGTAAGCATTCCCTAGTGTCTGATAAAACTACTTAAGCAGCCTATAAAACACGTCACAGGAACATCACGTGACACTTCTGACGATGACTACAGGAAGATGTCGAAACATGTAAACAGGTAAACAAATGTGAAAATGTGAGAAGATTTGCAATTGTAGTTTTTTGTTAATTTGTCAAAAGTGTATTTATTTACATTTTTTTACAGGAACACAGGAATTAGCTCATTTTGTGTCTGATTACATAGAAATACACCAAGTACTTTATATTATTATATTATATTATATCAAGTAACAATATTATATAGTAACAATACTCTTCAGAACAACTTTTGGCTACACTACCTTCCTCTGATCAACAGGTTTAATCTAATCATCATTTTTCTTTTCTTTTTAGCACCCAATTTGAAGGGTCGACCTCGAAAGAAGAAACATTCTGTGTCGCAGAGGCGGGATTCCCACAATCAGGCTATGGATCAAGGGTCATTGGCGTTGTGCCAGGGTTCAACAGTGGCCACAGCTCAGGACCCCTGCAATGGAGAAATCAAAACTCCCACAAAGGTAATATTTCTATTATGGGACATTATATGGGATAGATCATCTAGTCTGCTTATATAGTCAGAGATGATTTAGGTTTCAAGTACAATGTTTCAAGCTAAGCACAGACACTATAGTCTACCTCCCCATGGCCCACTATTGGGTCCTGATCCACCAGTTGAGAAGAGTGGACAATTGCTCCACACTGCAGAAAAGGAATATCAAAATGAGGTAAAATGACTTGAATTCAGAATAATATATATCTTGATTTCACTTGTTTTGACAAAATGATGTGCCACACAATATTATTGTATTATTATTCCACTGGAAATTAGTCAGTTAGTAATCTTGATATTCCTTTCTTTCAGTACAGGCTCAAGAAGTAGTAATTTTCAAGATTTTGTCCAGCCCAGTTGTCACATAAAGAACTCTACACTACTACCCTAATGAAAATGCCTGGGTGTGCCCTGGCCCTGAGGCTTCATAACAATAGTCATACTGAGAGGCACCAAATTAAATTACATTTCTAGAATAGCAGCTCCTTTTCTCATTTATACTAGGTTGTTTATTGTCTTTTTGGGGCCAAAAACATGACCCAGTAATTCCCCTTTTAAATGCAAACGCTGCTAGAAGATTTAATATCTGTTTTACACACAGTTAAGCAACGTAATTTGTTTCTATCTGGCATTTTCTGTGTCTGCCTTTTCATTTCCCCACAACTGCAAGTAATTTAGCTTTTTAGTTGAATAACAGCCTTGTTTATTCCTCTGCAGTTTAGCTCACTGTATACATCACTATAAGATTTTCCATTGCCGGAACATTTATAGAGTTTATGTCCATTATGTAGCTACTATCCAATATTGGCTGCAATATTCAAAGTGGAGGCAATATCCACCTTAAAGGCCTTCCTCAGCTGTTATTGCTATGACCTTGGACAGTTAAATCAATATCACAATTCGGTCTTGAAGCTGGAGTCTAGCCTAATCTGTGATGACAAGAGAAGCCGTTCTATTGACAATCAATGCGAGGCTGGCTCCGTGGCCCGTACAATATTTGTTTGGGCTTGAACCTTAACATTTTCCTCCATCCAAATAACAGCTAATGCTATCATTTTCATCTCAAATTACATCCACTGACCCTATTTTACTCCTCGCAGGTCAAGCCTAGCTGTAAAGTGGTACCCAATGGAAAACTCAACCCGGCAGCCAAACACAGGACCAACAACCTCAGCAAGAAATGTGTACCTGAAGACAAAGAGAAAGCTAAAGAAAGGGAGAAAGAGAAAGAAGTGAAGGTGGTGAAGGTGGAGAAGGAGGAGAGGAGAGAAGAAGACTTGACGGAGGAGAGCAGAGCAGAAGAACAGGCGTTTTTAGTGGAGCTTTACAAGTACATGAAGGAACGGGACACCCCCATCGAAAGGATCCCATTCTTAGGCTTCAAACAGAGTGAGTATAGACCCTACCACGAGTGACATTAAACTAAGCTGTACACATCCTGTACCAGAGAATAGCTTTTTTAATATATTACAGACGCAAACTAAAACATTAAATCTTACATTTTTATATAATATCAATGGTTGTTAAAAATTACTCTGAATTATTCACTTTTAGATCTGACAGTAACTTATATATACTATTTCTGTACATTCTTACCCCTAAAAGCCAAGAAGCAAATCATATTTAGCCTTTAGCTCGATGCTAATATTGTATTTTAAACGCTACAATAACAAAAACATACTATCAGTACATTCATGTTCTAACCAGATTCTGACCTGTGTGTAACTGAACTGTAGCTTATTTATAATGAATGCAACACGGTCCATTGAATTATCTAATACACTATCTATGTCTATCTATAGGGCACTTCTCCCCCTTACGGTTATTACACTGAAGAATGATCTTTTCTTTCATTCAGGCTGTGCTCGTAATGTTACAAATCTTGCATAATCAGAAGACTTTACATTACATTGCAACATGAGAGGGAAGTTGCTTTACAAGTTCCATAAAATATAAAGATATGATGAAAAGTAGTAAAAGCAATTACATTTATGCCAGTAAATAGTAACTGTTAAAAGGTTAAGGACAGAACATTATTTCACAATAGGTTTTGCAGTAATGTGGCAAAACAGTGGGAATTTCTTAATACAAAATAATACAGTAGAGCAAATATAGCTAAGCCACTCAGATAATAATCTAACTATTGGCTAGATAGTGCTTCAGAATTTTACTGTGGATTCTTATTGTTATTTCTAACCATGTTCTGTTTATCTTTAACTTCTGCCCAGTCATGGGTACATCGTGTCTTAAATATCAGACGTTGTGTCGAGTCTAATAAAAGGTCCAGTCCAATAAAAAGCAATGACAAATTGGTGAGATGATTGTCTATGTTCAGAGAAATACCATCTTGCGTTCATCTTGTAAAGGCTCCAGAGGCTGGCTGTCGGAGCACATTGAGACTAGCTTTTATATAAGCAGAGATCTTCTCATTCTTGTCAGAGGGCTTTCCAGTGAAGGCCAAGAACGTCCTCTAAAACGCACTAAAGGAACATCACATGTATGGGAAACACGTTGTCTGCTCGAGATGAAAGATTTCTGATATAGGTCGGATGCTTAGCTTGCAATTCTCGTGCACGACACACAGTGCATGGGCGGGCACATAAACATCACACAAGACACTTTAAGAGTTTTCAAACCAAGAAAGTGAGTTTGTTTAAAGTGCTGGATCTCAAGGCTAAACTCAAGAGAGCCGCACAATGGTTTTCACATTCACTACTACTTCAAAAATGGAAATCACGTCCCAATTCTGAACAAAGTCAGACAGGAAAGTTTTAGTCATTCAAAGGAAAATGTAAAAAGACAGCTCTAATATATGGCCTTAAGAAATGCCTCTCTATTGTTTGTGAAATTGTATTCAAAACTTAAATGATTGAAATAAACTTTCACATGAAGCTGTAGCGGAGGTGACTCGGCTAACCTCACCCCAGTATTTTGACAATCCTGTCTTATTGATTGCAGACATGTAGTTGCTTAAATAGGTCATTGTGGTTGAGGGAGACGGAGTGAGCGGGGAGAGCGAGACTTACATACCCAACATGTTTTATTTTTAGTCGGCATTTCTCAGTTTGAGCTCAGAATAAAGTCGAGGTCCACACGCCAACTGTTTTACATACAGTACATGCTTTGAATCTGAAAAACAGACACATCATAAGCAAGGCCCTCATTAAATAGTGAAATCATGCTGTTTAAACTTTGTCCTTGGCATATCAGCACATGTGAGAAGAAAAAGAAAAAAAAAACACCATAATTAATACAAAAAAACCCTCTTAGATCAGGCACTGTTTTCATTTTATTCCTTTTAAACTAGCTACAAATGTATTAAACCAACCAAAGAGCTCTGTTTCCTGTGAAGCGGACTGAAATTATGTTATTTTAGTAGCATTTCAGTAATAATATTTTTATGAAGTTCTCTGGGGCTTAGCAAAACAACAGATGGTTGAATGATTTACCAGGCGCTTTGCTGTCTTTAATATCCAAATCATTCTCTCCCGAAAATCCTATTTGAATACTAACATGGGCGATTTATGTCTATGTCATAGCTAAATTATCTATCCAGTCATTCCCATTTCACTCAATTGACTCATATATCAAAACCCACTGATATTACATTTTACTTGAATCTTGTTCCAGTCTTCTTGCTTGCATGGCGCAAGCTCATGTTGAATTTAAATGGCTCTCCAGGGATTTTATGCATTAGAGCAGAGGTGCCGATCTGAGACCTCTTAACTTGACTTTATAATCGTCACCCGTCTCTTTAAGCTGCAGTATTTAGCAGTGATTTTCTGCATTTACACCTGGATCTTTCTTTGCCCAAAGTGACCAGTTGTTACACTTAAAGGGACCTTATTATGTTATTTTCTTTCTGTTATGTTATAATATCCTTTTCTCGTCAGTATTTTCTTTTATTTTTGCATTTTGTATTCTGACTGATGCACTCTTATCATTCATGTTTTGAATTAGACAACGTAGTGAAGTGATATATATTTATTTTTCTATAGAACATTTATTCTTTCATCCTCGACAGTTTTTTCCCGTTAAGGGTCGCGGGTGGCTGGAGCTTATCACAAGAACTATGGGCATTAAGCGGGGTACACACTGGACAATGGCCAGAGAAGGAGAATTTTTTCAAATGCTTTAGAAGACATATTTACCGATAATCTATTTCTACAACCGAGGCTAAATGCATATTCACACCTGAGCAGTTGACAGTCACACATATTTTGCGTTATGGGCTGCAGTGTGAAGAGTGAGCGTTGTGTTCAGACCATTCAAGTCAGTTTGCTTTTATTTTCTCACCTTGTATTAATATTGACTTTGCCGTACAGCTGCTCCTATTGAAGTCTTGTGGATGCATAGACTTGTTGAGAGATATGTGTGATGGAGTATTGGAGGCGGTGTGTATTGTAAATGCCCTTGATGCCGCGTGTGTGAGCCATTATTGCTGTGTCTCGTGTGCCTCAGTGCTTGTGCATCAGCATGTGATTGTGAACATCAGTTCCAATTTGTCTCTCTCTTTCAGTCTTGTTGTCTAATTGCCATGCCATTGGTGTGTCAGTGAGGCCGCGTTGTGTTTCTGTTTTGTCATCCTTATCTCTGTGATAATTGCCCCTGCCAAATAGAGAGGAATTAAGAAAATAAATTGCTAATGACAAGACATCTAAGAAAAAGCATGTTCTCTCATTTCCATTATCTGCAGAGTTCCCTCCCAGTACCGGCCGCTATTGTGGTAATTACGGTCGATGCATAACAAGCTAGTTAAATAGACCATTTTTCTGTTTCCACAGTCACAAAGCACAATAAACTGGAGTGCTCAGTTCAAACAGAAAAAACTACCCAGCTCCCTTTGTTATTCCACCCGTGCATTGACAACGGTCGCAGAGAGGAGGGAAGGAAAAAATCAATGCTGTCAAAAGTGGAGATAGGAAAATGTCATTTTGACAAATGCAAGGCTTTGTGTACGCACAGATTGAATTTTGATGGATTTTTTCCCTGGCGAGTCCTCCCTTTCTTATTTATAGGCCTTCATATCAAAATGTTAAACAATGATGTTACAGAAAGCAAATACAAATGTCATTGGTACAAAAACGTGCTGCTTTGTTTGTAGGACATTTTCCCTTTTAGAAGCCATTTGAAGAAAATTATTTCTTGTGGGGAAATATTACCCATGTTGATATGGCCTGTCACTGAGTGTTTGCGTTGGGAAATCAATGCAAATTAATTTGCATTAGTTCAAACAGAAGTATGAGCATATTGCCAAACGTTTGATGCCTGTAATGTTCATTCATACCTGCAGGCTGTAGCTGAAGGTTAACAAATCTGTGTGTCAGGAAGAGGCACACACTGTATTTTATCATGTCAGGCTGTTTGCTCAAGTATTCAATATTAATTTACATCTTTTCAACTGTGCAGGATTTTTACAAAGGATATTAAAAATAGGCTTGTTTCATCTTGCCACAGCAAATCTGTACTCATTGTGCTGTTAAATTGTTCTGTATACAACAACAATATAGACTTTTCAAACATCAATGCCAAAGGACATTACATTTATATAGTGGATGTTCGTACTAGAGTCAGTGATTGATTTGATTGACTGTTTTAATGCTGATTGTGTCTTCAGAGAAATTACATAATTTATTAGATTTTTTCTGATTTGCCTTGTTTTCCTTCTGTCTCCCACAGTCAACCTTTGGACTATGTTTCACGCTGCTCAAAAACTCGGAGGATATGAGTTGGTAAGTGTTCACATATGTGGCAATATGTCTCTTTGTGGATGGCTTCTCCCACGCCTTCCCTCTGTCTCCATTTGTCCTGTTTACTCTTTTTATTATCCATTTTTTCCTGAATGTTGTGTATTGCTGCCTTTTCCTCCACCTCCTTGTGTTTTGTGCCTTAAGGTCAGTCACTGTTTTACCAAGAACTATACCACTTTTCAATCCAAAAGGCTGCTGTTGTTTTAAAGCCCCCTCAGAGTGGAAAACATATGTTCCTCCGCTCTGCACTGGCCAGAAGGAAATTGGTCAAATCGCTCATTTTTTCCCCATGTTGCTGATGACGTAAAACACACATGTATGCCCAGAAGTGTGCTAATAAATGCACGACATAGACACAAAGTGGTCCGAAAGTGTGAGGCATTTAACTTGAGATATTTTTTGTTATTGGTTTACTCACTATAGATGTACATGTTTCCACTAGAGTCTGTGTTTTTGATGTGGTCATTTCATATGGCTGTTTTTACTTTGCATAATGTAATCCAAACAGAAAGCCAGACCGGGCCATAAACAGGATATAGCTCATATAATCAGCACTCATATCCTTTGTAAAGCGTCATATCTGTAATAAATTATCTCATGTTTGGTAGAACAGGAATTACTTTTTTTTTACTATTTTGTTTGAGAATTTATTGTTGAGGATTCAATTGTGGAACAAAATGAGTCAACCTCTCCCAAGACCTTTATTATGATGATTATGGGTGTTTTTGCCTACAGGGCTGGAGAACCAAATATTACTATTATGAGACTATACTGAATCTCTCATATATATATTTTTGACATCCCTAACTGCAGTATGATTAGGCATTGAGTGGATTTTTTTTCTCAAGCAGATTTTAGCTATTCAAACATAAATGCTTAAGGGCTGCAGAAATTATAGTTGTGGTCAAGTATTATTACGTTTTCTTAGCATCGAACAATGAAAATACATATGCAATATAAAATCTAATGAAAAAAAGTCATAAAAAACGCTTGCACGGCTGTTAGTTCCTCAGCAACCATTTTTCTATTTTTGACTATGCTATATGATCATTTATGGTATTTGTAACAAAACAGTGTCGCCCCGCCTTACGTTACTTGAATCGAAATCTTTTTTCAACGTATTGCCATATTTTGTGTTTCCCTCAGATCACAGTTCGCAGACAGTGGAAGCATGTGTATGATGAATTAGGCGGAAACCCCAGCAGCACAAGTGCAGCCACGTGCACACGGAGACACTACGAGAGGTGAGATACCGTGTCCAATGTTATATATATGTCCTATTGTCTAAACAGATACATAACACTGTTTACGCTACCTTTAGTGTATCAACTCCCTCACAACGGCATCAAATATGACTTCACAGATTTATTTATATCACTGCAGCACCACTATGTATGAGATAAATGTTAATCCAATGCAGTGGAAGTCTACACATTTACTGTAAATAAAGGTAGTGAGCAGGCACTTGCACTAATAGCATACAGTTATAATTATAAACATAAATGCATTCTTCATGAGATTGAATCAATTCACCATGCAACTACATTTGGTAATTATTCTAGGATTCATTGATCAGCAACAAGGCTCTATGGAACCAATTATATACAGTAAACCCCACCCATGCTGCAACACAATCTAGTTTAATAGGATTTTAAAACACTCAGAAATGATACATTTTGAACGATTAACTGTTAATTGGCATAATCTCACAGTATATGTTACAGAAAATAGTACCAAGATGAAATATAAAAAACTAAATTGAATCAGTGGGATACTGCCACATAATCACTTACATGCTATTACTAAACCAAAGCAAGCATATGGACGTGATCCTCTGGGAGCCTCTACGATACACATACACACACAACAGCACTTTCCCAAGGTTAAACAAATGCCAAATACGATCTTTGCTACATGCACTAACCAGCCACAAAGCAGGTCAATTCTTCTATGTGGATTTAAAGGGAGCTGGCCGCCTCACATTGTGTAAGGATTGCATGCAGTAATTTGCAAGAGCGGGCAACAGCGACAGTCAAGGCTTTTCCTGGAAATTTGTTGAGCTGTATATGTATGAGTTATAGTTCTGTACACCGGCTGACAGTGTGGCTCTGAATGTTCATTGCAGGGTGTTTACAGTGCTACCTGGAAGTGCACAATTATAAAATGGATGCACATATTTCTTTCTAATAATAGAAGCAGCTGGCTTCAATGCAGCTGTGCGAAAAATCTGTTGTTTTTTTGGCTTTGTCTGATTCTAGTAATCTATCATGGCTCCAAACAAGACTGAGCTTTATGAACATAAATGTATATATGACAAGTAGACCTATATATTCCTTTAATTGTGAATATTCAGTGTGTTCAGATTAGAAGATTTATTGGTTTCTGTTGATTAAAAAATAACATATCAAAATTTGATGCCTCATTTAATTTTGGGAGGTTCTTTACACATCAATACACTGTATAAAACCCCTCGGTGCCTCAGGGTGTAGTCCACCTACAGCAGTGGGACACTCCATTGAAAGAAAAAATATTTGGTTAACAACACATAGAATAGACACATACTGTGAGCTAAACACTAGTCACACTACATACTTTTTCAGTCCATGTCCATGTTCAGACTTTATTTAACAATAGAAAATCCATCTAGAGAACAAAAGTTACATAGTTTGCTTTTAATTTTCAGGTATCACAGTGAAAAATTGATGATTGAGTTCAAACAGTAGTCTGTCTCTGATCATTTTGAAGTCAGATGTGTAAGTCTACACTGTTTATCACTTTATTGGGTATAAATAGGGTCGCAGCAGTGCAGGCTTGGTGTAGGACACTGAGGCACTGAGGTGTGACTGCTGCTGCGTTGGCCTTTCTCTCTCCAGCCACTGAGAAAATAATGCTGAATCAATACAAAGCAATAATATCCACACACTGCAGTGGATACCAGGTTGACTGAAAGAGGTGTGTGTATATGTAGGTATGTGTGCAAAAGAGAAAAGAGATCAGCTGAGCAAGTTTCCATTCAGGGATATAATTTTAGCTGAGCTTCGGTGTTTGGGTTGCTCGGAGGGCAATTAGCTTCATTGTATTAACTCAGCAAACACGGCCATTCTCCCTGCATGATGAATGAGGCTGTTTGTGGGCTCGCTCAAGTGTGTGTTTGTTCCCTAGAGGTGTCTTTGTTCCCCTTTAATCATTAGTCAATGTGCTACAAAAATATAATTCAGGAGAAAAAATGTGTACCAAACTGGAACAACACTTAGATTTTCCCTTTGCCTCTGAAGAATTACTGGTGATGGGCCCCCACCAGGCAAAAGTGTAAAGTAAAGCAAGAAATGTGGACTTTATCAAGACCAGAGAAAAATAGTTTTAAAGGGGTTGTATCATGCCCCCTCAAGATTTTTAAATTCATTTTGGTTTAGCACTTCACAAATTATCATCTAAAATGCTTTATAGATTGAGAATATCTTCCTTTTGTGAGCTGTCACGCTGCTAAAAAAAGCTCATATTAAGTGCATGTCCCTTTAAGGAGCTCTTTCCTCTTTCTAGCCATATCTGTTTCACTACATCAGCCAGTGCAAATCATAGAAATAAGTGGGGTTTAGTGAAACTCAGTGTTACTAGCTCCTCAGAAGGTCAGTGCCTCAGCATACGGGATTACTCAAACATGCGCAAATTATACAAAATACAACTCTGGGTGTTTTTGACAAGGAAACATTATAACATGGTAGAAATCACAGCAAAGTTGAGTTTGAATAGTAGAACCCCTTTAAGTTGCTTTATATTAAGTGGCTGTTCTTAATTGTTATTCGGGTTAAAGACTGACTACAAGCCTTCACTTCTTGTTTGAAATTATACACATTATCCCCTTACCGCACTAATGGTAAAATCATATGAGATGGTTTCCTAGGAGATGTTATTGTGAACGATGAAGCCGCAGCCGTAATGACTATATTTATGCTGTCCAGAAACAGGCTGTAATCACTGGTAGTAATAGACTTACACCGCTCGAATTAAACAGTAGATAACCTCTGCTAATTGTCATTTTCAAAGTTGCTATTTTTGAGCGTGTTATGAGCACAGTGGGAAAAATCAATGTAGAAATGTCCAAACCAAGGTCTGCTGCCGCCACCTCTGCCGCTGCTATAGAGAAGTTTTAATGATATTTATTTAAACCGTTTCCTGAGATTAGCTGTCAGGGCCCGGCGCTCTGAATTAAAAATGAGGTCATGAAAAAGATGGCATCAATAACCTTGAAATAGACTGCCTTTTGCTTCTGTGCTGTGCCATTTTCTCTGTACTGCCCTCCTCCCCATTCTCCGCCTTGCACTCCATGCTGTTTCTTTCATTATACAGGTCAGCGCCTTTTAACAGCTCCTACATATTTAATCTCGCTGGTTTCCTACGTGATCTCTTGTTACAGAAACATCACATTTCACTATCTCTGTTCACTTCTGCCGTTACAGATTCTTAATACCTCACCATGCTTTGGCAGCCTAATGTAATTGTACAACAGGGTTTGATATTGGAGCGGGAGGGGGGGTATCCATAGCAACAGAGAAAGCAATTTAGAATAATTTGCTATTTAAAAACTCAGAGCTTTTGGGCAATTGCTCAAAGTGCAGATGAAGGGCTTGGAATTAAATATATTGGCTAGGCACAGTGTACTGTATCGTCATATGTGAACTATTCAGCCCCTGATTGTACAGATATTTTTCTTTAAAAGGCAGCTGTGTGCACCATCTCCAATTTTATCTGACTAGATGTTTTATTGATTTAGCCTTTATTCATTACTTATAGCATCAACGTTCCACTATGTTCACTCAAGCTCCAGACTTGAAAATACATCATTATTAGGTAACCTTGTGCAAGTGTGTGTTCAAAAAATTAGGAATAATAAAGACTGTAGAAAAGACACGGGAGATTTTTTTTAATTTAACTGTGCTGAGATGGTGCACGAGTCAGCATATCTGTGCTTTGTCCTTGTTGGATTGCAGATACATCAAATATGGCGCATTACACTTTAGCATATCCGCCCCACTGTGTAGCTCAAACACTGGTTTCAATTATTCTGGTCTCTTGTTCTAAAGCTGATGGTATCATTGGATTGCAATGGGAGGCGGCAGGGAGGGATATCACCTTTACTATATCCTTCCAGCTTTTTATTCCCATAGAGAGGCAGCTCCGCAGACAGTGACAGATTATAATGCACAGGTAAAACCATTTCATTTCAAAACACAAAGCACAAACAGACAGCCGGTATGCAAAATGAGAACATGATTTTGTCTGTCAGCATTCTTTATCACTATATGTCTCAATGTGCTGTCTGCATCAAAAGAGTGGGCAAATTCTCAGTAAATCCATGACTCTGAAAAGAGATGTCAGCTGAAACAGTGCTGCAGCCAAAGATCCGCCTGTTCTTTTTACTAAAATAGCAGACAGTTATTTCAACATCCCAAAGATAGACAGATACCCTGGAACAAAAAGCCTATTTGCAGCAATTGCACAAATCACAATATTGGATAGTGTATTTATGCTTTGATTTAGGCAATAGGCTGAAATGAGGATCTATTCAACTCTATGGAGATGAATAACTAGTTCAGTGTATAGTGACATATGCTAGTTTTTATTATAGAAAAAAATTGACTTTGAGACCCTCTGTGGGCTGTTGGCAGATACATCCATTATCTATCCAGAACTAGAATCTATCAGGAATAATGTGAGGAAGCTTATTCACAGCTATTTTTATACATTTTTTATATATTCAAAACCCACTCCAGACCGCTGCTAGTTATTCTCTTCCTACTTCCTTCCTGGTTTGTGAACGCATACAAGGCAGTGTGTGCTTTATGTGTGAGACAGGCTGAGGGGAAAAGAATGCATCATTTAAACGGAAGACATTTTATTTTTATTTTTTTTGTTTACAGTTTTACAAAATCAAGTAGTGCAGTGTTAAGTGTGTGTCTTTTTGCATGTACGGTCCACATATATATTGACACAGTTCACATTAGTTCTTGTGGCTAACACCTGCTATTCTGAACGCTTATAGTGAGCTGCCATAGTAGGAGCAGCTAATGAGAGCAAACCTCGGGGGAACTGTAGAGGTCATTTTAAATCTGGTATTTCCAGACTTGACAAAGGACTTAAGTTTTTCATACATTCCTGCGCTGGCCCCCTGCTTTAACTGCATGAATGGGGGTCACCTCAAGTGGTTTGGCTTCGAGACAAAAGAGGGGCTTTGAGGCATGAATTCAAAGCAGCGTGCGGCTACAATGTCTGTTTATCTATGCATCTCTGTGTTTCATGAGAATGGTTTGCTATGATGCAGATTAATCATTGCATTTATATTTTACCAACAGTCGCTCCACTAATTTTATTCCTTCCCCTTTAAAGCCTTGTAAAAGTTAAGTCATTTTCTTTCATCCCAATTTTGCTACACCCCCAGGGGCTTGTCCACTAGCTCTTTTCAGTTTCTCTTTTTACACATAGACTGCTCTTGTGATCTTAACACAACACCACCTAAAATTAATTTCAGCAGTAGCGATGGGAATGGAACTGCCTGCAGGCTTTTTCCACTGATTTGGTGACTTAGGCATTTCTTGGAGTTTAACACGCTGCCTGTTCCTGTAACACAAATCTTAGATGAGCACATTGTTGGTAAAGCTGCTTTGTTTTTGCCAAGTTGTGCTTTTTGGGGGGAGGTGCTGATTGTGCAGGCTACATAGACATACAAATCTTCACATAAATACCAACAATTCAATTTGATGATTCCTAAACATCAAATAATCACTTAAACGTATACGTGTTCGAGCCCAGATGTGCATATTTTTATTGCCTTTGATTGTTATTAAATATGACTAACATTGGAAACAGCTGCTCAAACAAAAGCAAGTAATAGATTGGCACAAGATGAAGTTAAGTATTTACTGACCTCATAAAATGTAACCAGTCTTAATGAAATTCTTTCCTGGAATCTTTGAGAGTACAATACGCCCCCAAGTGGATCAGATAAGCCACTGCACTTGGCTTTTTGTCTGCTCATGCTGCATCTGCCAAGCTCAGCCCAGCCCCTTCCTCACAGGAAATTACTACTTATATAAGTGCTTTTGTATTATGATTTCTAATATTACATGATCCTGTCAGAGTTATAAATGCCTCACTTGAAACTGCCTTGTTATCTCACTATGGCTGTGCTATTGCAATCATACACTTAAGGCCTTTAATGGAGTTAAAATAGTCAAAATGAGTTTTCCTACATCCATATCTGTTAACTTAACACTCTGATTAGATGTTATGGAGAGTTACTCACTGAGTTAGATGTCTTTGTTTTAGACCAACATCAAGCCTCAGTGTTTCCATTTGGAACTATTTAAGGGAAAAGGCAACAGTAATTTCCCGGGCTCAGCTCTTACATTATAGGGTCGCTACACCCAACCCCCACCTCTGTCCCATATTGACATTCCATAAAGTTGACCCGGGCCAAGGCAGCCATCTCTTTCCCACAGATCGCAGTGATAATCAGGACGCTGCTGTTCATTTTGTGTGCTATGTTTGTCTCAAAAACACAACCAGACACCACATACTAAACACCACATAATACTAATACAATAACATATTGTATAGTGTAGCTCATTCCTTAATTTTGTATCTAACGTTTTGATGTATAATAGTTCTAAGGCCACCTCATTATTTGTATTTTTTGGATGACAAATTCTCCAAAATACTTCTTTGACATTCAAGTGGGCAGCAGGGCTAGAATTGGACCAGTCACGACCATCAATGTGTAAAAACACGGAGTTAAAGGCTGGAGATATATTTAGATTTGTTTTGTAATACATAAATAATAGATGACGGTATTCAAGTCTCCTCCTCGAAAACTATTTTGTTCCTTATTATCATAATCTCTCTACACTCTTTCACAACCAGTTTGCTTGTCTTCTTTCCAATAAGTCACATTTAATAGTACATTTCCTTTCTTGGCCCGGGGCCCTGTGCCAGACCAGCTGTATGAAATGTAGTTGCACTGCTCTCTCTGCCAGCACTTTAGTACAGAGCAAAAATAACAAAAATCCCACTGAGCCTCTTGAACTCTCTGAGGTTTTTTTTCCTCCTGTTTAAAGAGGAGGTAAAACGGCAGTTGATTCATTGTTTGTTTTACCGTTGTGTCCCTTAAAAGGAATGGTGCAAGGGTCTCTTGTAGTTCTTGTATGCCATATTTTCACTTAAGCAAGGGGGAGTCATGTCTCTGTTTGGCTTATCCGCTGAAAAAAAAACAGACAGCTTGAGACATTTTTGAAGGGGCTTATTGAAGTTTTTCACTTGTTCTTGGTTTCTGGTGTCTGGTGTGGTGCCAATTTCCATTTAGTTTTTCTGTGTAATAAAAGTCTAAAAGTTTCCCTAGTCATTATTTTACACATGGGTATTGTTACATTAGCCAGACCCCAGTGTTCCCATTAGTTATGACATCAGATACTGAAAACTGACTAGGGAACTATTTCAAGAGGAAATAACATGAGTCAGAAAGAGTTTAGTGTTACTTTTTACACAATGTTCCTTGTCATTTATTGTAAATTTAATTAAATCGTAGCCTTTATTCCAGCCACCTGGACAGCTCACAACAGATGCATACTATTACATCAAATATATTATTTTACTACATTTTATTAAGATCCCAGAGGAATGGTTATACGGATATATTTTTTTACAATTTTGATTAAGATTATTGCAATCTTTTACCTCGGTGTAAAGGTGGATTTACACAGACAAACATTTTCAAGGTTAAACTACAACCAAATGTTCCAGCAGAAGATAACATACACACAGACTGTGCCTGAACCTGGATTTTCCCTATTCCTCTTTAATTACAATAGGACTGTTAAGAGTTGACAGGCAGAGTATTTGTTACAGTGTGTGCCTGTGGTAGTGCTTGGCTCATTTTCCAACTCATATTACTAAACACATATTACTAAACGCATATTACTAAACGCATATTACTAAACACATATTACTAAACACATATTACTAAACTCATATTACGGAACAATTATATTTGACTCTTTATTGTGGACCTTTTAAATTAAAGCTGTGTCAGATCAAATAAAGTGAATTCTGGTGTAATGACATATGGTAACCTAATCTCTAAGTCCATTCATTTGGCTGTGTTTTGATGTAGGCTCCTCCTTCCCTATGAGAGGCACATTAAAGGAGAGACGGACAAGCCCCTCCCTCTGACTAAACCCAGGAAGCCGGAGAGTGGCCAGGAGAAGGCATCAGGAGCCAAAGCCAAAGGACTGGGGGCCAAGAAACTCAAAAACCTCAATCCTAAACAGGGCAGCAAGAAGGACAACGGGGACACTGCAAAAGAACAATCAGAGGTCAGTCACACAGGGTTCACATAACATGCATTTTATACACAAACAACATCAAAGACTTGATTACAAACAGTAACAATAAACAACAAGTAAACAATAACAATAACCGTGTTAATAGGTACTAAATTCATTTTCAATTCTGCTGCAGATTACACCCATATCATATTATATAACCTGTCTAAACGACTATATTTATTGCCTACTATTAATTTTATTTCTTATTTATTTGACTTTTATTTAACCAATAAATTAAAACATTACATTGTTTTTGCCTTTAGGACTCCAAGACTAAAGAGGAGATACACAGCCTGTCTGCAGTGAACCTGGATGAACCCATCATCATAGAAGAGGAGGAGCTCCATCTAACCCTGAAGAAGGAGGAATCATTATCAGTGGAGCAGTCGTCTTTACTCTGTCCTAAAGAGCCCGACTACAGAAGCCCTCACCCCGGACGACCCCTGCTCACGCTGCCCTGTCCCCAGCCCAAGTGGAGGCAGATCAGCGAGGCCCTACAAGCTAAACTCACCTGTGAACAGCAAACTGAAGGGCATTTTATACCCAAAAACCCCTACCTGGCTCACCGCTGGGACCACCACAAAACATTAGGACACATCGCCCTTCCCGAGACCACCTCAAGAGTAAAGGACAACACAGAAAGTCATGGTGGGAGAGTGGGTAAAGTGCTGCCTATGTGTAAGCAGGTGGACAGGCAGTCAGTGGACAGCAGCTCAGAGGAGGAATATAGTGTGACAAAGAATGAGTCCATACAAGTAGCTGCATACAAAACCAGTCAGGGGGTCATGTCTCCTCTGGCCAAAAAGAAGCTTTTATCCCAGGTGTGTGAGTCCAATCCTTTCTCCTTCACTCTCCAGCCTACATTACCTACAATCCCCTCTTCTCATTCTGAACGGGACACAGAGAAGAGGAAAGAGGACTCAGGACATAGGCATGGGGCGGACAGTATCCCTGATGGTGTGCCCATATTCAGGCCTTCTGTCATTCAACACGCCCAGAGCAGTAAGCCACAACAAACAACGAGCAGCCAGTCAGATAGAGCCAGTCGGCACCTGCAGGTAAATGCACCATGGCAGCCCTATCTGCCCCATGCACACAGTCAGGAGGGAGGGGACAACGAGAAGTTAGTCCAGCAGAGTCAAGCGGGACAGCAGAGGGGGTACACACGGGACTGCTACTCATCACCTCACCTCAACAGCCTGTATCGGCAGACCGAGAGTTGCCTGAGCCAGGACCGCATTTCGGGTTATACCAATGGAGAGCGGAGCAGGGAGCACTACAGCCGGGAGCGAGAGGGTAGTCAGGGGTTTGTCTGTGGGATTGATCAGGAGGGGCTGGCCTATAGATACAACGACAGAGAGAGCAGAGAGACAGACGATGAGCCAAAAGACTTTAGCATAAATAAGCAAAGGGTTTCCTCTTTTTCCAAACCATCTTTCTGTGGATTGTCATATCCTATCATACACCAGAGTTTGGAGTCCCACCCTAAGGCATGTAGAGTCTCTCCTATGACCATTTCTCCTTCTAAACAGACAGAAACACCTAAGACTTCCTCTGAATCTAGCCCAAACAGACCCAGTAAGAGGAGTGTAGCGGAGTGTGACAGTGAGGATGCCCCCGAGAGGAAGGTGCGAGTAGTGACCCCGGTTCACCCTGCTGCCCGCCGCAGTGATCCGGAGGAGCTCAAACCGGCCGAGCCTCATGCCATTCACCTCAACATCCCAGAAGCTCACCCCACTACCACTTACCCCCACGCTGCCCTCTACACCGGTCTTTACACACCCGGCAGCCTCATATCTGCCTCCACACAGGAGCATCCGGGCCTGCAATACCTCAAGAGCCAATCAGCAGTGTCGCCCCTCGTCCCGCCTTTAGCTTTTCACTCCATGATGTTACACAGGCAGCTGCTAGCGTCCAGTCCCAGTCCCCACCACTTCTACAGGCACCCGGGTGGAGCAGCCCTCTATGGGGACCTCCTGCACCACCTGTACCCTCTGTCCACCCTCCCGCCCCCTCAGCTGTCATCGGTACACCCCAGCACCAGACTGTGAGCCGTTACAAGGCCATCACATCATGCTAACACTGATCCCATAAACTGATAAACCCAGTCAGGCAGACTGAAGAGTCCGGTGTATTTTGCAATTAGTTATATACTTTGCACTGCTCTTTATTTTAATTTTTTTTATCACCACTTACTGTATCTATTTTGTGTTGTATTCTTATTTGCACAATGCTCTTGTATAGTATGTATGTGCCCACAAACAGTTGCCACACTCAATCATTGTGAGTCAGGTTTGTTGCTCTGGACAACAGTAAAAAAAAAAGTGAAGGGCAACAGAGTAAAGCCATTGTTTACTTTATCTGAGGGCTACACTTTGTTGCTTAGAAACACTAAAATGATGTAAATGAAGTCCTTGCTATGGCAATGCTGCGTTCACTATCATCACCATTGTTTCTACAGCTGTTTAGTGCATTATTACACTGAAGTGGTGTTGTGCATGTTTACATTTCCCTCAGTGAGAGCTGTTAATACGAGTGTGAACTCCTGGACTCTATAGGTTTGACCTGAGCGCCCGTCGTGGTGCTGCTCACATGACCTCGTCTCATAGTCGCTTTCTTAGGTGCTGTGTTGGCAGACGTACTGTACTCACTTTGAATCACTTCAGGTTTAGTATTATAATTATGTATTTTAAATACATAGAACACAAGTACTTGTCCTTTTCAGTCTTTGACTAATCTAGAATGTTTTATTGTTAGAGAAAGTAAAAAGCTTTTAATTTTAGTCCCACAGAAAAAATCAAGACCATATGCCCTTGTGATGAGTAGATTGTAGCAGTGTTTTCGTCCCTAGGACCAGCATGATGACGCAGCTGTTTGCTGTTGAATGCTCACCACAAGAAATCAGCATTTCATCTTTTTATTTTTGAACTTGAAAAGCTCTTTCTTTTAGTGAACAGACACCTTTATGCGACATGCTGAAAAGACTTACTGTATAACATACGAATGTTGTCACTTAGGATATTATTGCTTTGCAAATATAGTATCTGTGCCTTTCGCAGTCTTGGATTAGGATTAGCACTACAGTTGTTAAGTTTTATTCTCTGTAGCAGGGTAGGCCAATAAATCATACCCATAAAATAAAATGCAGTGCTCTAAATCACAATCACTTGGCCATCAGGCAGCATACTTTATCACAATGTTATTTCAACATTTCTGCTATCTAATCTGAGGTTGTTTTTAATAAATCTCTAAATTGTCATAAGGTACCAGAATCCCTAAACTATGCCTACCATCCGCCATAGCCCCAGGTAGAAGGGCAACACCTGCTTTGGCTTTTACAACCACTATAAATGCAATCCAGGATAGTCGAAATACACAGTGAACGTCTGTTGTTTCAAAAGAAAAAACAGTGTATGTTATGATAGTTTTACTGAACTTAAAAAAAGACATTCATTTCTTATTAAGTACTGTACATTGCTGTGTGTAAGTGAAACTGACAGGATTGCGGGCAAACCCCCTGTACAGATAATCACTCATGCGGGATCAATTTATGGCAATCCTTCTCTTTGTCTTATTCAATGTAAATAGCTCTGTAGATAAACTGCGTGGCTGTTATCATATAAACTGTTATAATCTGTAAATAGTATATAAACATTATAAAAGTCGGTTACACAATCTAGCCGTGTCCTTGTTTGCTCTGTTTCAAGGTCACCATGATCATGTTAGATTTAACACTACAATTTGAACTAGGATATCCTTTTGTTGTTTCACTTTTTTATGTTGTTTTCATCAATGTGCATCCTTAAAGTGTTTTTGATACAGTTTACCAATCATCCAGCTGGCAAGCAACACAAAAATAAAGACATTTTGTATGATATGACTTCCTGTATATTTAATTAAAATATTTTACTATCTATACAATTCCTCTTTGTTTTCTTTAGCCCAAGCTAAACAAACTGCTCTTGTATATATATATATCAGTGTACTTTCTGAGTAAAATGCACTGTGAATGAAGTTTTATTATTGTAATACCATTATGTAGCTAAGATTCCATTTGCTTTAATCTTCACAACAGGCTACTTCTGGGCTCAAAGCCAGTGGAGCCTCTGCATTTGCTGCAATAGAGAAATGTGCCAGAGTATGTATCTCTATGGGAAGGGAGTTAAGCTGCAATAAAAGCAATGCTTTGACTTTTATTGCCACCCCCTGGTAAACCTTTACCATCAAAGTATGCAGAAACATTTCCGAGCTCAGCAAAAAAACAGCAGGCTTACCAGGGTAGGATGTATGTAGGCAATAATAAAAAATACAGTTCCAGATAACATGAAAAGAAGAGATTGCACATTTTAATAAACAGAAATAGCTACATTTTTCACATTTACACATCACAATTCCACAGGCTGTGACTATTACTATTCCTCTACACAAGGACAGGGCAGTCTTAATATTTTACGATGCTACAAAAGTGACATTAAGATGAAAGGGCAGTGTAAAAATCACAAAGGCATTTAAATGAAACGTCCTCAAGATGCAATAATCATAGTTCCATATTTTTCTACTATACTACAAATTAGTTTTTTTGATAGATTATGTATTAGCGTAATGTTTTTCACTTTTGCTTATCATAAACAATATTGACATAAAACCATTCAGTATTTGATATGCTTTAAGCCATTACAGCCGTGATATTTACAGTTTAATTAGTAAAACGTATGTAATAGGATATGAGAGAAGACAACTGTGCAGTTCAAGTGTCTAGCAAAATGCCTTGACATACAAAGCATATTAAACATATTAGATGTTGTTAATAATGAGCAACATAACCTTTCAATAATCCATATTCGGTTCTTTCATGGCTTAAAGAAAATCCACTCATAATCCACTTCCTTCAAATCTACAGCAACCTCTCCTGATTCAACTGTGAAGGGTGAAACAAATAAATGAGATGGAAGCTTTTACTGTGGATCAGGGCCATGTGAATGAATATTCATTCAACTGTTTGGATTCTATAGTTTAATGTGTGCTGTACTAGATGCATTCAAAACACACAAAAGGCATTTGTTATTAGAATCGTTTCCAGGAACTTGTTAGTGCCTGCAATAGCTCCCCAGAAATCCTGTTCTTTCAAAATCTACTCTAGTGGTCATAAAGTCGTCACAGTTAAGTGGAATAAGTCAATAGCTCCAAAAAGAGTGACTCGTCTGCAGTCAGCATATGGATCGATGCCAATTTGAGTGCTTCTGCAAAGGTTCTTTCATCAGCCCCAGTTCCAGCAGCAGAGCTGAGAAATAAGCCTTTCCATTTATTAGGATTGATGGAGGCGGTGCTCCAGCCAACAACCGGCATTCAAATCATCCGTGGTTTAGTTGCTCGTGAAAAAGTTTTACAGAGGGGAGTAAAATTCTGGAGTTGTATCAATATCTCATTGTTACTGAGATAAGAGGAAGTTATTTGTGTAATAGACCAATTATTTTATAGAGAATAGTAGGGATTAATAGAGTAATGCTGACATAGTGCTGTTATGTCTTAGTTCTGTCAGCCGTTAGTGTGGTTATCATATTAGTGGTTATGTAAATAATTAAATGTTAAGACCAGAAGATCACAGGGGTTTAAGACTAATCCTCTCTCTGAAGGACTTTCTTAATTTGTTCCTTGGAGCAGGAACAGGCGCAGCGCCATACACAGGCCTGACAAAGCAGGATTCACTGGCGGCTTCAGGATGTGGGTGCTTTTCCATCTGCTGGACGGTGGCATGGCCCGGTGGTTGGATGTCCAGCACACCAAGAGGAGCATTTTTCCGGCTGAGGGCTGGAGCTCCACTGGCGTTGTTTCGTTGGAGCTGTTGGATGATGGCAGAGAATTTGGTGTCCAGAGATGGCCTACCGGTTTTGGATCGTGGAGTGATAAGTGAATTACAGGTGTTGGTGTTCTCTTTCTCTTGGTGGGGAATGGGGCGATGGACAGGGACAGGAGGTCTGGTGGGACGGCTGGGGGGAGTGAAGGGCTCCTGGTCAGTGGGAGGAGGTGGAGCACGGCGCTTTTTAACACTACCGGGAGTAAAGCTTTTGTTCTGAAGTGGGCTTGAATAAGGAGTTGATGTTTTACTTTGGGATAGCACACTCTTCTGAAGGACTACTGAATGGGATCCATCAAAAAGACTGGACCAAATAGGTTCTTCCCTTCTTTCCTCGTGACCAATCAGAAAACGGCCATCTGTCTTCTCAATTTTGCTGTGAATGATGTCTGTGATGCTCTCAAATTTACTTGGAGAATTGATACCTGTCAATGACAGTTAATACAGTATTATTGTAATGTCGATACATATACAACATTGTTGTATTGTAATTTGTACAACTACTACTTTTAATATATTATATATTTTCTACTCACTCAGGTCATTGTAAACACAATCAGCCTGTTTGGTGAGAAACAGGGATGGTTTCCGTGGTGACAGAACCTCCATTTTCATTAGCTTGTCACAACAATGCAGCCACTGACCTGGTTTTAAACAAAAAAGGCATTATGCCAAATGGGATTTTTACTTTTAACAACCCACATTTCTAATGAACATGTTTAGGTAGAGACTTACTCTGGTCATAGAGGTGCTGGTGCAGGGCGTCAGTCCACTCGTCCAGCTCTTCTCTGGTGTCTGTGGTGAAGCTCACAGTCTCAGTGCCTTCTGTTGAAGGGTTGTTGATGAACAGAGTCCTGATTTTATGTCCTCCTGATTCCTTTTCCATCACACGAATACGGGTGTCCTAGCCAATGCAACAAAAAACATGCATATTACTAACAATAGACCACAGGTCAAGCATTTTACAAAATGTATAGGCTTGTGCAGGGCTGTTTTTAGGATCACCACCTTGTCAACAGGTAATTTTAGAGTGGGCTCCACTTTGGCTTCAATCTCCTCCGGTGAAAAGTAACAGGACAATAAGCCTGTACTTAGCTCACAGTAGAGAAGACGAGTCCGGTTCATGCCCTCCACACTTATCTGGAAAATAAATGTATTATTATCATACGAACCAGGTTTTGTGAGGCTTAGATATGTGCAACCTTTTGACTTAGGTAGCCAGTCATCATGCTCTGTGTCATACACTCAGGCTGAGCCACCAGACGGCAGCAGAGGTTCCCATAAAGTGGAAGCCAAGAGGACCATTCAGCTGTGAAAAAGAAAAACGGCAATCACTCGTCTATATGTTCTCTTAGTATAATAATGAAATTATTTGTTCTTATTTTTATTCATAGCCACTGATTTATTATAAATGCATTTGTTTCAATTTACTTCTTACCATTTTGGAGGACGATAAGTGAGTGAGACTGGAAGTTGCCTTCAGCCTGAGGAAGACGCAGACTAGTGTATGCCAGCAGGTTGTATTTGGCCCCACTATAAAGGACAGACACAAATTATACACAAACATTAGTCCGAAAGTCCTTCATCCGAAAAGCCTTCATTTAAATAAAAAAAAGAAGAAAAAAAGCTGGCTTCAAGAAAGTTGTAAGACATTTAAATGGAGCTTTTACAATTGTTCTATGTTCATAATTGTTATAATTGTTGCACATACGAAGGCACTGGGTTGTACTGCAAAAATGCCTCAGGATCAGGAGTGTCCAGCAGAGGACAGAGCTTCTTCCCAGTCATCTTTCCAAAGGAACTGCGGAATTTCTTGGCCAGTTTCTTTGGCGTATTCACTAAAGTGAGCTCTTCCTCCAGAGCACAGCTCCACAGCTCCATCTTTAGCTCAAACTGGGGAGTTGCCTCTTTGCTGGAATTAATAAAAAGAAGTACAGTGACTTTGTGGCTCATGTTTTTATATTGTTTGCAACTATATGTTAAATATGCACGACTTACAATACTGTTACCCCCTCAAAGCACACGTCAGTGACTGATCTGTCAACCACCACCATTTCAGTGTCAAACACCTCAGAGCCAATCTGCATCAGACAGAAGAGTGCCACCTGACGAGAACCTGAACCAGTCAAGTAAATGAAGTCACTTACAATATTATTATACATATTGTTTAAAGTGTGGTTAGCATGTATGAGTGTTTACTTTTTACTATTTTAAGATATAAAATGTATATTTTTATTGACTGCCATAAACATCACAATAAAAATAAAAGGCTTCATTATTTCAACTAAATATATTAAATAAGCTTTACTTTGTGTACTGCAAAGTAAAAGTATCATTTGTTCATGTGTACTGAACATCCACATCCACACACAAAAAAACAGAATAAACTTACTTCCTCTATTGTTAAAGTGATCTGAATCTCGCCACAGCAAAGGAATCCTCAGGCCTTTGTAAAAAATATGAAATACAATATTTTTGTATTTATTTATTAAAAATACAATAATCTCAAGACTATGACTGTTTTGTATGAGTTTGTAAGTTATTTATAATTTTACCGGACAATGCAACCATCCCATTGCAAGGTACACGCTCATCTGCATGTGCGTCTGTAAGTCTGGAATATAAACAACATTATGAAATGTTTGCTTCTACAGCATTCAGTCATAACTCAAGACATTATATTGAACACAACATACCTGGCTGCTATTTCCTTTGAGTCTTTTTTGTGCAGCTCTGTCAGATAGGCCTTGACTCGGGCGTTGGAAGTGTGTAGGTTTTTTGAGGCATTAAGAATCTGTTCTCTCTTGCTGCAGGCGAGCAGCAGCTTGTAAGCTCCTTCTCGCATTCGTATCTCAAAGTCCAACTTCTTTTGGATGTTAGTTTCCTTTATTAATATAAATCAGAGGTTACATGATCATTACACCTTCATGTCAATGAAGAAAGAGACACACCAAATGCTCACCTACAGACACCAGTACAGACAGCAGTAATTAGTAAACTGATGACGACGTTAGAGTGGATGTTACTGATGTCATGACAGTGTAACAAAATGTAAACTAAACACAACTAGAAGATTCTAGATAATCTAGTGATCTGTGAACAGAGTGGTGGTGTACAGTATGATGGAGAAAAGAAAATATGTATCTAATATATTTTGTACTATCTGCAATTGATTGCGATTAAGCACAATCATCTCTAACGAACTACATCCACCTTCTTAGAAATCTGCCGTATGTGCAACAGATTTAAATCCTCCACTATTTTCACCGTGTCATTCAGAAGGCTCGGGCGGCGGTTCATGCTTTTGGGCTGAAAGAACATTATCGTGTTAAAGACAAGATATCAAGCTTGGGTAGATGTTTGTGCCTATAAAACAATACTTTGGATGCTGTTCTGACATCAGTCCTATAGAAAGAGCCTTTATAAATCAATATAATTCTTGTAATGAGAATAACGTGAAAAGCCTCACTACAGCTAAGTGTCCTCTCGAATGCTTGTTCACCATAAAACAACCTAATATTGTCCAGCAGTGCACTATACAATACAATACATAACAATACAATACAAGGAGATGGGCAGTGAAGAGAAGTGTAGCTGACCCAAACTCAATAACTTTGATCAGGTTCATCTAACTTCTGCACGCAGTAAATAAGCAGCAGTTGGTTGCATTGTGCTGTGGCTAGGTTTTCAATCACCCTCTGTAGCTAGTCACCTGTCATTGTTAAAGGCCAAAGGAACGTTTGAATCACTTTCAAAAGACGTACCTCATTTTCCATAAATAAAGTGCTCTGTCGTATTTTCTTCCTCTTAATCTCCATGTCCACCGCGGAACCCGCACATATTTTATCCACAATGTTTCGTTTTGTAGTTTGAAAGTCCCGCTGACCGTCCATGATCGTTCAGCTCCTGATGCTCCTTCAAATCTCTAACGGACGGGGCGCTTAGATTGTCAACGGCTCCTCTTGAAAGGGCGGGGGTTAAGTGCACCCCCCTATTGTCACATATGGCTAATTATAAATAACACTAAATCGTATTCGGGGTATATCATAATATACCATGTAGTCAATGAACAAAAGCGCTTATATAGTGTGGGGAAGAAATAGATGTAATTCATCTGTATAATGTTCGGGACCTCCAAGAGTGGAAACCGAGCGCACTCATACGAGTGGGCTGGGAGCGTGATTTCGTCACACTGCCGCACAAAACATGAACGTACACTTTTTTAGTTTGAAATTATATAAAAAAAAAAAAGAAGATATACAACGTTTATGCACACTGGAGAATGCGTTCCCTTGAAACGATCCATGTGTGAAGGCAGCAAAGATATCTGTCTCTTATTTTGAGGTTAGCTCGAGTATATTCCTATCAAGCCTTCAATTGCATTTATTCTGTGTGTTTTGAATTCCATTATTTTCTTTTCCCATTTTAACTGTAAAGTCACATCAGTCATATGCGTATGCGTGGCTTGGTCATGAGACCCTTTACGTGAGTGCGTATAGAACCCACCCCTCGGTTCTGGCGGACATGGATCTCCGGGTCGAGTTGGAAGCGTGTTGGAAATGTAGACGCTGGCGCAGCGGGAGAAGAGGGGTAAAGTTCATTATAATCACAACATGCCGGAAATGAAAGTAACAATGTGGACAATTGTATAATAAAAGTTTTAAATTGAGTGTATAGCTAAATTTGGATTTGTTTTTCTTTACGACTTCAGGCTAAGGTCAATGCATATTTGTGCATGTTGTATTCTTATTTAAAATTGTATAATATATATTTTCTTATTTTTAATCTCACGCTGATCTTATTCTGAAAGGTAAAGAAGAGAGGAACCTGTAGTTGTGTACGTCCGGGGACTTGACACCGCGCTCCGTGTCGGCTGGGCTCCGCTGCTGTTTTGTGGGAGTAGCGTTTATTGCTGAGCAACGGAGCAGGCCGCCGCTGAACTGCACCAAGACAGGGCTGGGCACACGGGCAGCAGCAGCGACTCACCATCAGGGCAAAGGGTAAGAATCATCGCTTTGAATCATACACTTTCACAGTGCGTACCTGCTACTGACCATGTGTCGACTAGTGCCGCAACTTTACTGGGCAGAAAATAATGTCCAGCTTTATTCAAGTAATTCTCCAGAATGACACTGTTTTGCACTCTGCCTCTGCTTTTGAAATCCTACTGTGCTCTGGACATCTCCCATGGTAGGTAGCCCATATAGGTTATAGAAGCAGCGCGTTTGTCGGCTAAACACACCGGGTTCACTCCCTGTGGTCACTATTGTCAACAGCAGCATCAGCATGACCACAGTGCCTTTGTAAAGCAACACAGCCTCGATACCGTGTTCAACTCCGGCTAAATGGTGGCGTGTTAACACCGCTATTATCCGTCTCTGACCTGCTTTTCCTACCGTCCGTATGTAGCCAGGGCGCGGAGGCTACAGACTCGAGACAGGATGCACATCAATGAAGGACGCTCACAGTGGACGCTTTGTGTTCGAACCTATTGCCTTCTCAAACTGTTCGCCCTTTATATTCAAAATATATATATATCTGCAATATGTAGGAACGTGTCTGTTTCGTATTGTGTAGGTTTGTGTAAGGTTTGGTGGCTGCAGCATGCTTTCCAGCCCCGGACCCCCCCTCTCCATCTGTGGAGGCTTTGTTTTCATGGGGCAGATGTAGCTGGCCTGTATGTAGCCGCTTTCTTTGTGTTCACTTTGATTTTTAGCTGTCATTATTAAACGTTAGGAAATCAGCTGTGAATTGATGTAAAAACAAAAATGCTGGATGTTGTCTAATGCAAATAATGTATATATATCACCTCTTTGTGTACATTTGCATTAGGAATATGGTTAATTAAGGTGTAATAGTATGATTAGACATGGCAAATTACACATCTGTTAAGTATGCTATTCATTCAGGAGTTAGTGACCTATATTTGTGTATTGAATTTGGACCCTCTGTATGAAACAACACTTTACTGTCATCATTGGAGCAGGATTCAGTTTGTGTCTGGTTTATAACACAGTTGACTGGTCACATGTTGGACTCAAGCTTTCTTTGACAGCTGGAGCTCTCCCAGAAACACAACTCTAGCGTTTATCCCCCTCCTGCAGCTGTACGCATACAATTTTTTGGGCTTGTGCCATCCCATTTTGAAAGTGAAGATAATACTGAGCAGACCAGCTCTGTTTTGCTTTGGTTTCCTCCCCTCTTTGCCTCCTCACGGCTAGTAAACATAACCGCCGGCGGGCTCTACAGGCGGTTGCATTTTTAAAATCTGTGTCAGTATCACACGATTGTTGCCACGCTCACATAGCACTGCACATTGTACACAAGCCCACCATCGACACAGTTAGCAGCATGAGGCATTTTATTTACAGTAGGCTAAATTCTCCCACAAGCTTCTGGATTTGTGTATCTTTAATCTTGTGTGTTTTTAAAGGGTGACCCAAAACCTCTACTACATACTGCATTTAGTCAAGTTATCTGTCAAATGTTAGTGTTAATCATGCATTTGAGCAGATTACATGATGTAAATCAGTTTTTGTGTGCGAGTTACTGCATTTGTTCCAACCTCCTAGTTCTCTGCACTTTGTTATTGTCCGTCCGGCTCATGCCCATTGTGTGTAGTAGGAAGTTTAGGAAGTGAGTTCATTTTACTTCAGTGGTCAGACTGTTTATGTGTCTCAAAAACAAGCTTGTATGAGATAGTGCAGCAGGGGTATCTTTGGCTAAAAATAGAAGTGTAGCTCACTTCTGTAATCTGCAGAGTAGAATCATTAGAAGGTTTTTGAGAGTCAAATGGCAAGATCACATTAGCAAGCAGAGTCAGAAAGAGGAACTAACATACAGGCGCACAAGGACTAGGGTTGCACATTATGATAAAAAAAAATTGTTCCTAATTTTGTCAATTAGGACTGGGAGCCTCAGGGTACCTCACTATTCGACACTTGATCAGCTCACGATACCGTCACAATACACGTCACGATAATCAATATATTGCACATGATAATTTACAATGTTTATATTTAAGGAATATTTATAATATATAATATTTTATAACAGTTTTCCAATTAATGTATTTTTTATACAAAACGGTGAATACTTCAACTGTATTTCACAAACAAGTCTACTTTCTCAAAAAAAAAAAAAAAAAATTAAGTAGAGTCAGATTGTACTTTAGTGAAATATATAACATATTTTTAATTCTGATATATGGATACAGCAGTCTGCAATATCGTGATATATTGGAATATTGATATTTTGTCCCACTCCTAATTGCTATAATGTTATAGGCTTCCATCTGAGATTATTCCTGGTTTAGTCCAGGATGAGTTTGGTTTAGTTCCGGTTTAGACTAGTTTAGACTTAGTTTAGGTCTAGTCCTAGTTTACTCCTGGTTTACTCCTGGTTTAGCACCGGTTTAGATTTACGTTCTTGTTTAATTTGCACCCATACTCATAGAACAAAAAACAAGAAAAAGCATTGGATGTTTTCTTTTTTTCAAATTTAATCAGCCTCTCCCCTGTTATGGAACATCATGGGTGTGCCTTTCTCCACAGGGAACTTTCTAAAATAAAAATGCAGTGACCATTACGTCTCTGCTGGAGTGGAATACTGTGTTTTGTGCTTCTTTCCACTGCAGATATCGAGCTATAATGTGAGCGACTTCCATCCCCATCTCCCCATGCACCAGCCTCTATTGGATCGGCGTTTGTTTTACTTTTCCTAAGAGGCAGAGTTGGATTACTCTGTCAGACAGTTAACTATTTTTGTCTGCTGCTGAGGGTATAGCTGCGGGCAGAAAGTGAAAAGTTGGTTCCATAATAAACGTGGCAGTGTGGGCAAAACTGATGCTGCTTTTAAAGGAGTATACTGGGCACTACAGTGGACATTAACTAAGTGACTGCGAGATATGTCATGCAAATTACAACCATTAAACACAGATGGGAGCTAGTTATTTTTACTCAAGTAACTAAGTACATTTCTACATACTAACAAGTGAAATATGTATCAGTAACTAAGCTTTGTAGGAGCAGTAGCTTACACTCAGTAGACTTTTCGAATACTCTACAGTCATTTTGTTATTTTACATGAGCTTCTTTGTCAATTTCTTTATTCTATTTGCCATGTTTTGTTGAGGTTGCCGTGTTTTTGTCATTTATAAACATGTGAAACAACTCCCCATTACTTCTTTGTAAGCGTTCTCAAATATAATCAGCCTCACCCCTGTTGTGGTACATCATGGGTGTGCCTTTTTCCATAACCCCACAAGTTGAAAACCATAGTTCAAAATGTTGTTCATACTGCATTATATATTCATTTGTATTATCTACGTCTGTGTCAGAGCATCATACATGACTGGTTTACCCCGCTTAGGCTTGAAATGAACAAAGCCATACTTTCTTAGACAGTGCTCAAGGGCAGTCAGTTGTTTTTGACTTTTACAGACTATTTCCTCAGGCGGTGAATAGTTGATTTTCATATGTAGGTCTGTCAGTCATGTGAGGACTGGGGGACACAGCAGAGCGGGGAGGGGGTGTATGTCTTAAGGCCAGGTTTGTGTATGGTAACAACAACAGCACAGGGTGGATCATGCTGGCTGATGGTTCTCTCACAAAGTGCTCATACTGCTGCCTCTCAGTTCCACATGGTCTTTTTTGCTGCATGCAACATTCTTACTACATGAAAAGCCCAAGGTGACACACAACTACACAATAGATACTTTTTTGCTGAGGTGGCTTTACACGCCATAATGATTTATGATACTGTATGGCCACTTGCAGCTGTTCTGGGATTGAGGATGGATAGTATAGCTTTTTGCTGTTATGTCCCAAGTTATCTATGTATAGACTTTGTAAATAGTTATTGAAAACAGTAGCATAGTGTGGTCAATTTTTAAGGGTTGAAAACGTTGTATGAATGTTGTGCGTGAACATGTAAAGTATTTATTAGGGATGCACAAATATATCGGGCCAACATCGGTATCGGCCATTATTTACAATTTTGACTGATATCGGTCTATACAGATGGCTGATGGTAGCCTGTTGTTATAAAAGTCTAAATGTAGGGTTACAAAAAGAAGTAAATCTAATATTTATGGATTAATAAATACATTTAAGGCAGTTATTTCTCATGAAACATGAAATAAATACTAAAACATGTTTACAGAATATCGCATAAGAATAATACAGACAGAATAATACAGAATCGGTATCGGTCAAACGGGTAATTCAAATATTGTCATCTCTATCGGCCAAGACATTTCATATCGGTGCCTCCCTAGTATTTATTGTATGTGACACAATGTTTTTACTAATTTTGAGTATCTGTATAGAATCTTAAGCAGTATTTGGAAGCTAGAGGAGCTTGATTTGGCAACATTGAGTAGGACAATATTTTTATTTAATTATTTTGCAGCTAATATAATATAATTTAGTGAATAAATGGCAGTCATTGGTCAAAATGTACAAACTGTAACTGGAATGGCACAACTGTGTAATTTTAAAATAAATAGGAGAAGGATCGTAAGGACAGCATGGACAACAAATCAACAAGATGACCTCAATATTTGCTCAGACTCAGAGCAGATCAAAAGATTTACAGTGTATGTGTCTGAAGTAAATCTACTGTAGATGTAACCTTCTGGGAACAGCCTTTTGTCTGACTCACATTTTCGGCAGTGTGCCTCATCTGGCTCTTTGGTTTCACCTTCGGGCTCGGGAGGCGGTGCTGCTGCTCCCTAAAGACCCTTTACAAGAACGGTCCGTCCTTGTTTTTATCATTTATTGACTTTATTCTGGACTTGAGGCACCACCTGACCTTGACAAGAGCTGGCTATTGCTTTGTAACTTGTTTCACTATAGTATTTTAGATTGATGTTTTTTGTTTTGTTTGATTGTTTGAAGATTGTTCCATTATAGTCCAAATTTCAGGAAAAGGCCAACAAATAGCATTAAATTGATAGAGCATTTACCCCTCAACTAGAAGAAGCCCAGTTTCCATTTTTACTTTTGTGAGATAGGACAAATCCATGGCAAATGCCTCCCCCTGTTTCTAGTTCTTCAGATACTGTTTTGTATTTTATTTAAACCAGGGGTGTCCAAACTTTTGAGCACACATTGTCAAAAATGATTCCCAAAGAGGGCGACTCTCCGAGGTGACTGATTTCACTTCACCAAAAGTCCCCCCGGGTTGTATCTCTTTCCTGGACACATAATGTATGTTCAGCAGGTTTTTCCACTTAGTGTTCCTCTATATTATAACCACACAGAAAAGTGTATTTTCAGAAAAGGTATCTTGTTGAATGCTTGCTTTTAGTTGGATAATGTAGAGCAGGGGTGTCCAAAGTGTTGCCCGGGGGCCAAATACGGCCCACAAAGCAATTTTTTGTGGCCCTCTGGCTTACCTTTGGTCTTTCTACTGAAAAACCTACCTGAACATATGTGGCCAGAAAACAGATACAACTGAAGGGGCTTTTGGTGAAGTGAAATCGGTTGCTTCAACGAGTGGCCCTCATTGCTAATAATCTTTGACAATGTGGCCCTCAGTGAAAAAAGTTTGGGCACCTCTGATGTAGAGTCACATGCTGTAAAAAGACTATTTGGGAGAGGTAAGCCTGAGGGCCACAAAAAAGAAATGCTTTGCGGGCCGCATTTGGTCCCTGGGCCACAGTTTGGACACCCCTGATTTAAATATTTATGCTTTTAGGGCTAGTCGTCAATACCCAGCCCACGTTTTACTATTTTTCTACAACAAATTCCCCATTGCATTTGCCAATATTTTACAGCAAGTAAAACCACTCCTCGGCGAAGTCTAAGTTTGGCTCCCATCATAAGACCATGTGGAACTAAGCAGTATGAATATTGAGTGAGTCATCTCAGCATTTTTTTATTCAGATTTATATCTCCTAACTTTTGCATGCTTTTTAAAAAATCGTCCACAGCAGATGTTGAAGAGTATGATGTTGTTGTTAGTCAGATATCAATGTCTTGGCAATGTGTGTGGGACTGTGAATGCGTTACCCAGATGTTGCGTCATCCCAGGCCACATTCCAGCCAGATGCTATGTGGAGACTGGACCGCTGACAGTAGTGAATTAACAGACACCCCAGCCCCTGATGTCACGTCCTGTGCAGCCTCAACTATGTGCGGGCCCAGATGGAGAGGAGGGACGATTTTTGAAATTCAAATACAGGGTAGAGGATTGTTTAATACAAGGGGGGGGAAATCTGATTACTAGATGACATGTTGCATTCTGTTAGCTCAAATTTATGAAAATCGATGAGTAGTATATCAGTTTTATTTAGTTTTTTTTATACATACATGGCTTATACCACAATATTAAGATACTGTTAAAATCCTGGATGAATTTCTTAACACTTGTTTGAAACAGTGTAGACTGTACATCAGGCTACAACTACAACTGTATATCTACAATAGGGCTGCACAAAAAAATTGAAAAACTTTTTTTGTTATTCATTGCAATAGCAGCAAATTCAATATCTGTGTCACAATATATTAAATATATTGCAATAGTGCCATGGTTTTTAATCTGACATAGATTTACACTTAAATATAGTTTAGAGCTTTGAATGAAAATAGGTTGTGAATATTTAAAAGGCAAATTTAGTCAAAATTTACTTGTTTTAGTCCTTGTTTAGTTTTGGATTTTGATTTTGAAATGAATCAAAACTGTACTGTACAAGTTCCCTATACTTTCTTTATCATTCATGGTATTTTTTATGCATAAAACATTCCCAGTCTTTTTCAGATAATCCCAGCCTCTCACTCCCTGTACTTCCCAGTGTGTGTGTGTGTGTGTGTGTGTGTGTGTGTGTGTGTGTGTGTGTGTGCATGCTTGCGTGTGTGAGGAGATAGTTTAGGTCAGAGACAGGGGAATTCCTGCCAAAACCATGAGTATTCATCTTTATTAGCTTCAGCAAAAGAGCCGTTGAAAGAGTAGAAAGTAAATGGTCCAGTTTGGTGCTCAAATATGTCACACATTATAATAAAAGGGTTATTAACTAGCTTGGATTATATGATAGGATTAAGTCTCTCATCCATACCTTTATATCCTTTATATTAGTAATACAGTAGCTGGACTGGACCGTGGATTACTTTCACTTTATGATTACTTTAGCAGTGAACTTCATATGTCTCTTACTGACTGTGCTGTGTGGATGGTTCAACAAGAAAAGGCAACTTGCAAAAACAATACAGTGTCTTTGGCAACAAGCGTTTAAGTTTGAATCATGTGACATTCGGCCTTAGGGAGATACAAGGAAGGATGCAGACAGATAAAGGAAGCCCTATTACTATGTACTATGTCTTTAGGGGACAGAGATTTTGCAAAGTCAGATTTCATGTCTATTGATTTAGGAAACTTGAATTTTTGAGTTGATAAAAAATGATGTTCTCTGCACATACTTAAGCATTTAACTGTGTCCTTCTGCAGTACATACCTCCAGCTGTGCCTTGCCTCTCATGTGTGGTAGTGTGAAGGTTTTACTGGTACCACACAGGCTGGTATGCATTCTATTTACTTAGGGTTGCAAAAGGGTGTAACATTTTTGGGAAATTTGGGGAATTTTCAAAAATGTTTCAAAATGTATTTTATTTTTTATCAGAATATGTGTAGAATGGTGTAAAACTTAGCTTTTCAAGCCAAATATGTTCTGTTTAACATTCTTTCTTCTATAACACTGCACATTTAGATGTTTCGAAATACACAATACACATTTTAATGCTGGGGGGACATTTCCCTAAAAATCACTGACGTATTTATGGTTTTTAAAATTTACCACTGTGTATACCCAAAGAATGACTGGGACAGTAATAAAACTGTGCAAAAGCAGCAGACGTGGTTATTGTGTTGAAGAGTTGGATAAGCTCAGTGATAAGTATTACATCATTGTCATATCTGCTGGTCTTTAATGTAAGTGCAGACTGGACGTCGTGATTAAACTTTGAGACCCGAGCTCCATATCACTGAATTAACAACAACAGAATCACCACGTTAAGTAATCTAGGTTTTGAAATGTATCATTATATCGGCGAAAACAGCGTGTCACCGATATTATGGAATCACGTCGGTGCGCGTCCGCGTCCGCAGATCCTAGCTGTGAACGCGATAACTCAAAAACGAATTGCCGGATCAGTTTCAACATTTGCACACAGGTACATACCATAAAGACGCCAAACTGTATCGATTTGGG